>JAJKFI010000007.1:3530901-3542596 GCA_029204185.1 Lerista edwardsae | reverse complement strand
TGCGTAACGGCGAAAGCCCGCCCGGGCGGGCTTTCGCCGTTACGCAACAGAACGCAGCAATCGCGCTGCCGCTCACCCGGAAGACACGCCCAGCGTACCGGTAGGCTGACACTACTGCTGCTGGGGCGCCGGAACCAGGAAGCAGCTAGCCGTGGCGACACAGGGCGGGGGGCTGTAGTCATGGCTTTCCCAACACTCCCCAGCAGAACGGTAAGCGCAGGTCACCGGAGGGAGGGAAACAGCGGTCTCCAGATCCGGCCCGCAGGCTGGAGTTTCAACACTCCTGGTATAAACAGAAAAGGGCATGTCCTTCTCACAGTTTAAAGGACCCCCTTGCAGGTAGAGAATTGGAGATGAGACTTGTGTGACATGCACACTGTCTTCCTCCCTGCCCCAGGCAAGCCTGTCAGGCCCCAGTGGAAGGAAGCAAGTGGCAAGCTGTTAGCCTCTTCAGCGTAGCTTGCCGTTGACTGAGGGCTCATTGCCCAAGCACTGCATTTTCCTGCAAGGATTCCAATGAGATCAGCATACGG
Source organism: Lerista edwardsae (assembly GCA_029204185.1). Taxonomy (NCBI): domain Eukaryota; kingdom Metazoa; phylum Chordata; class Lepidosauria; order Squamata; family Scincidae; genus Lerista; species Lerista edwardsae. Next base: position 3,542,063 of record JAJKFI010000007.1, on the reverse strand, counting down.
GTACCATCCTAGGGACTGGAACTTGGGGTTTAACTTTCAAAATCCAATTTTGCCCTGTAAACTTTGGGGGGTGGGGTCTCCACCTTAAGTTTCACTCTTGACGCCTGCACTTTTCATCCACCTGTTTTTTGCACGTCGCCTGTCTTTCTGTGGCATTCCCCTGTTACTAATAGAGGGGAATGATATTCCAGATACCTCATTTCTTGTGCTCGGCGGGATTAACAGCATTGTGTGATAACTAGTTCACACAGCTTGAGCAGGATCTTTACCCGATGACGCACACAAACCTCTCACTCCCTCGAAAGCTCTGGCCATGTGCCGGTCAAGGGGACAGGGAAGTAAAGAGGCTGCGTAAAGTCCTGTGGGGATCCCTCGGCATGCAAGCGCGAATCCCTGTCGGAAGAATTGTGCCCTTTGTGTTTAAACTGTTGAATAGATCAGAGTGACGGAACAGCTGGTGGAGGGCCACCTAGTGGGAAAAGTAATTATGTCAGCTATTAAGTAATACGATGTGAAACTACTTTTGTGTTTCACTGGGAAAGACAAAGGGCTTTAGAAAAATCCTCCGAAAAGTGACTTTATGAAGACGTGTATTCATCACAACTCAATCTCTTTTAAAGTGAATTAAATTAGAGACTGCTTGCTTGAGCCAGTTTGGGAAACATCTGAAATCTGCTTTTTTGAACGATTTTATGTTCCAGTAACTTTTGGTATTTATATAGGTTGATTCAAATCAGTATTTGGGGACTGGGTGTAATGCAGTGGAACGTTCGCCTGTAATGTCAGCAAGATACAGGTTAAGTTAGTTGTAAACGTGAGTCAGGGCGCAATCCTAACCTGGAGTTAGGCCCACACAGTTAAGCCAGAAAAGTTGGCTTCCACAAGGGACACCGTAAAGCACGTTTGGACCACTCTTGGAGTCAGGGAGGATGGCCTGTGTACTGGCCTCTCTGACTTAGAGAGCGGTTCAAACACACTTTATGGTGTCCCTTGTGCCACCAAACTTTGCTGGCCTAATGTGCCAGCCTAACTCCAGGTTAAGATTGTACCCTGAGAATCCTCTGCTCATGCACGTTTGTTTAGGCATTGAGCCTTCTTCAGTCATTTGTTTAAGCCCTGGGCCTTCATCAGTCATAAAGTGGTGTTTTGGATTATTTAGCGCTACTGAAGCGTCATTGCGAAGCATATCTGTTAGTTGCTGATTTGGAACACTTGAATCTACTGCATAAGATGGCCATGTCTACAGCCAGCCTTGTATCACATTTTATCATCTAGCGTTGTATCGTCTGCGGATACCCTGTTCCTATATTTGTATTAAAATGGATTTTCTTCAGGTTGACTTCTTTGGCAAGGCAATCCACAAACGCATGAACACTATTTAATTTTCACCCATTTATTCAGCTTTTTTTAAGGGAGAAGAAAAAATAGCTTAAAAAAACAAACGTGGTACATCTTGTAAAAAAAAAAGTCTTCTGCAGCAAGAGGAGAAAATATTGCAGCTGTAACCCTCCCAATTTAAGTGATACCTAGAAATGCTCTCTGCAGATGTCCAAAATACAAGGTAAAGAATGCAGGAGGGCGGGGCAGTGAGAGCAGCATGCTGGTATGTCCTACCCCTACACACTCCCTGATCGCTTCCCCTTCTCGTGACTGCAGTGTCTTGTCTGTAGTGACAAACACTCTGCTCGAGGAGAAATTCTCCCTGTGATTGAGACCACAGTGTTATCAGTTCCAAGATGCACAACAGGGAGCAGGGGCTTTGGATGTGAGCCAGCGTGGTGTAGTGGTTCTGGTGTTGGACTTAGACCTGGAAGATCCAGGTTCAAATCCCCGCTCAGTGAAGTTTACTGGGTGACCTTGGGGTATCTCTCAGCCTCACCACCGGGTTGTCGGGACAGAAAGAGGGAGCTCATTAGAGGAAGGGTGGTATAAAAATGTGATCGATGTACAGTATATCAGTGCAGGGGTGAGGCTTTCTGGCATGCTCTTTCTGCATGCTCCTTCATGCATTTGGAATATCTGCATAGGGCTAGGTAAGGATTTCTCAACCAGTGGTTCTTGTGCAACCAGTGGTATGCGCCAGACCCCTGCTGCATGGCAGCGAGACCAGCAGTGCAATAAGCGACAGTTGGAGGCGAGGCTCAGTGGGCAGAGCACTTGGGTGTGCTTTTTGCACATTCAAAAAAGCCCTCCCGTCTGCCCTAAGCCTCTTACCAGTGTTTGTCACATTGCAGCTGGCCTTCTAATCCAGAAGTAACTGATGACATAATTCCCAGTTACTTCTAGTGGTGCTTCCAGTAAGTGGCCACTGTGAACTGGTATGGTGGGGAACAAACATTGAGGGAACAATCCTAACCTGGAGTTAGGATTGGCACAGTTATGTCGGCACAGTTAGGCCAGCAAAGTTTGGCTGGAACAAGGGACACCATAAAGTACGTTTGGCCCACTCTTGGAGTCAGAGAGGCCAGCACACAGAACATGCATCCTCCTCCTGCCTCAGAGTGGTCCAAATGTGCTTTACAGTGTACCTTGTGCTGGCCAAACTTTGCTGGCGTAACTTCAGGCTGAGCACCCTGAGAAATGCTGGGCTGGAGAGTATGTCTGAACTACACTAAAGGCGCAATCCTAAACAATTTTCCAGCACCGGGGTAAGGGCAATGCAGCTCCAAGGTAAGGGAACAAACATTCCCTTACCTTGAGGAGCCCTCAGTGACTACTACTGCACTGCAGAATGCAGCACATGTCCCATTGGCACAGCTATGTCAGGGCTGGAAAGTCGGTTAGGATTGCGCCCTAAAAGGTGTCTGGCTCTCTGTGTGTGATGAAAATTGTTTATGTCCTGTAACTACAGTTGGTTTTTTTTTAAATGGGCTAGTCTTAAATCACTTCTTCTCAAAATTAAGAATAATAATTTCTGAGCAGACAGCTTGTTGGTATGATGAACTAATTGTAATGCTAAAATGTTGCAGCTCCTCATAGTATACAGTAGGTGCCTGATCTTTTTGACCAATGGTGAACTGAGATCTCCTGATGTACTTGGCAAATATAGTATAAAGGCCACTTTACCCAAAGTGGGAAGGTGAGAAATGTCTGCAAACAAGTCTCGTATACAAGTACATTTGTTAGGAATCACTGGCGCTGCTGATACTGGTGTAACCTGGCACCAGTTGCTGCAGTCCGAATCCCTTCATCTCTGCTTCAAAAGTTGGCAATTGAGACTTTTTCATTAGATTAAATATTGGCATGAACCAGTTCTTATGTACTTCCAAGATCTTTGGTGTACCTCTTACAGCCCAGCTACATTATATCGTGTCTGCTTTTGAAGGAATGCGGGTGAATTAGCAATAAATCTGCCTGCACCCTAATATTACAGCACAGTGTAGAATAAAACATTGATTCCTTTACAAGGGATTTGATTTACGCCGAAGAGATTAGATTAATCTCAATTTGCAAGGTTTTTGAAACCTAACATCCATAAACTCTTTTATGTCGACGCCTATTGTTCTCGGTGCTACCAAACTCACTGTACGCCAGGCCAAGTGTGGAATGTCTTTTGCCAGGCGGCAGCTTTTAAGGAGAAGATTTAATTATATCAAAGACTCTACACTTAGGAGTAACACAACCTGGGCCATTAAAATATATGAGGGAAAGGTCTCCTTTCTCCAAGATCTTATGCTGATATTTGACATAGACAAAAATGACCCACATGCTTTGATCCAAAGTCACCTGCTGCCTTTTGTGTTTTCTCTTTTGCCTGCCTTCCTGACAAGTCGCTCTTTTGATTATTACAAAAATGTTAGGCCATCTTGAGGTTGGGAAAAAGGATGGTAGTTAACGAGCACTCGGGGTTGAATTGTCCTTTTGGCTAGGTACAGAGGTATGAGCCAAAGTGCACTGGTGGCAACGCAACTCCTCAGATTTAAACCCTTTCTCAGCTCCTGGTATTTCAGCCCCTAAGTGTAGATGATTGACGGCAAAGTTTGGCTGGCACAAGGACCTCTGTAAAGCACATTTGAACCACTCTTAGAGTCAGAGAGAATGGCGCGCATCTGTGTGCTGGCCTCTTTGATTCCAAGAGTGGTCCAAACATACTTTATGTGTCCCTTGTGCCAGCCAAACTTTGCTGGCCTACTGTGCCGGCCTAACTCCACGTTAAGACTGGTATGGGCTCTCAAAAGCACTGGCATGGACATCCCAATCCTAACCTGCACCGATGCAATGGAGTCAGCACTGCTGTGCTGCATCCTAAGCGTGAATTAAGCTGGCGGGAGGCCCGCTTACCCTGGGTAAAGCCCCAACCTGCTCAGTGGGGCAACTTGGATCTGTACCTGCTAAATGGCTGGTGCAAATCTGAGTTGCCTCTTGTCCAGTTTTCAGGCCTGGGGCAGGTTTTGGATTCAGTGTGCCCTGGTGCTGCCAATCCCACTCCTAGGACCCGATCCACTCATCTCCCACCTGTTCCCTGCCCCTGTGCTGCTTGGAGCAGCTCTTACCTGCTCAGGAACTTGTTCCCTCTGGTTCTGGAGCTGGCAGGATGGTGCAGGCCTTCCTGCCAGCCCTTCTTCCTGCTAGGCTGTCGAAACGTGCTTTACGGCATGTTTGCAACAGCCTGAGCCGGTGTAGCGGTCACTGCGCCGGTGCTATTGCCCATTAGGATTGTGCTGTTAGTTGAGGAAAATATAAATAGCTTTATTTCAAACACATGTGACCTCCTAAACTAGGTTTGTGCTGTTTGTGTTTGTGCCCCTCTCAATCGCTGGTGTCAGCTGCCACGTCCTCTGGATGACATTGATGGTGGAAAAGAACAGAAAGCTTCTTTTACCGAACTATCACAAAATGCACCTCGGTATCATTCATGCTATGTCACTAGTTATGCCGTCTTTTTCATAGGAATCATGGCTTGAGACACAGTGAGAATGTAACCGGCAAGATTGTTGGCTCAGATTCTTGTCTGCACAATGATTGCATGTGAGTGATAAGAAGTGTAGGAGATTGGGCAAGGGATTTGGTGGACAGAGAAGCAGAGAGCTTGTGTGGAGTAATGATGGACATGGGTTGTGAGGATTTGGAAGTTTAAATCTGTCATATACTAGTGCCCCAATCCTATTCCCCACCACTTGGCCTGATGCAACTGCTTTGGCAGAGCACATGCTATATCCAGTGGTCGTGGTGATGGGGGAGCACTCGGACAGCCTGCAGGATTTTTTTACGGCAGGCCATGTAGCCTGCCTGATCATCTATAGGACTCCCAGGACCCATTTGGTAAGTCCTAGGAGAGATAATAGGATCTGGTGAAAGCCGCTGCTACCAGAGCTACATCCTCGTCCAACACAACTGATTACTCCCCACAATGCCCTGTTACTCCCCACCCACCTTCCCTGCCCACAAACCACCCACCACGCTGGCTTACTTGATCTGGTGCAGGCTACTAACCTCAACAATGGGCTTCCAATGTTGCAGTAGCTTTGTGGTGGCAGCTCAGAAATGGCTGCCAGCAATTTACAACAGCAAAACTTTGTCTTGGCAGCATTAGGCCAGCTTTAGGCATGAGGTAGGATTGAGCTATAGCAGTGGTTCTCAAACCTTTTAGACCGGGACCCACTTTTTTGAATTGCACTGGTGTTGGGACCCACCAGAAGTGATGTCATTAACCTGGAAGTGATGTCATAGCTGGAAGTGACATCATCAGGCAGAAATATACTGTCAGTATGATGTAATCAAATGACACTCCTAGAATGCAAACTGGCATTCTTGGACTGAAACAAATGTACAACTATGAAACGTATTTGACAGAAAGCAAGCTTAGGACAAAATACTATGTAAATACACTGAACTAAAAACAAACTTTAAAAAAAACAACCACACGTGAAAATTCAAACTGTTATCACTCACGAAAGGAATATAGCAAGAGTAAAGTCTGCAGTTTCCAAGATGGCTGCTCCTTGCTTTCCACAATCTACCAAGTGGATCCTGACCCACAGTTTGAATAACACTGGGCTAGGTTGCCTGAGTCATAATTGCCTCAGCCTCCATCTGCAATATGGGAATAATATCAGCCTGCCCTGACATACACCCGATTCTATCCCAATATACCCTGTTGCCCATTCTTCCTGCTAGGGGTGTCTTACCCCCACAGTATTTCTAGAAGTGGGATGAGTTGTGAAATCTGAAATCAAATGGGGTCTTCTACACCACCATCAGCGTGCTGCGGGTATTCTATTTCCAAGCACTGTATCTTGCACCCCTTCTCACCCATCAGCTAGCAGTGTGTCAGTTTTGCGACCCACCAAAAAATTGGATCAAGACCACTTTGGGAAACACTGCACTAAACATAAAGTGGACACTGCCCAGTTTGTGGACAGCTGCCCAGTTTGTGGACACCCATGAAAAGTACTGGATGACTTCTGAAAGACAGCAAGGTAGTTATCTGATAAGATTGTGTTCACTGACAGCCCCCATCAGCATGGGGGGGGGGTGAGAAGGGGTGAAAAATAAAATGTCCAAAATGACTGACATTCCTGTCAAATCCATAGTTTTCGGGCTTGCTAAGCTGGAATGTCTGTAGCAATTTACACTAAACTTGGTACACATACGCCTTACACTCTGGAAAGAAATACTGTGGGAGTAAGACACCCCTAGCACCCCTGGGGGTGGGAAGGGGGTGACATGTAAAAATAATTGAAAACGACCAATATTAGTGTTGAATCCATGGTTTTCGGGGTCGGTGAGATGAATGGTGACACTCCTGATGCTGTTTGTCCACATTCAGCCCGTGAGAAGGGGTGAAAAATAAAATGTCCAAAATGACTGACATTAGTGTCAAATCCATAGTTTTGGGGGTTGCTAAGCTGATTGGTGACAGTCCCGATGACATTTAAGCCCAAGTGTAGTTGAATAGAACGAATAGAACTCTGTAGAACCTTCTGGAAATTTTTAGAAATCATTATGCCCCGGTCTTGGACTCCAGTCAAATACTTGCCATGTTACCAGGCGTAGTCACTAAATACAAGGTTATCGATACCGTAGTCGATGCCTATGAGGGCATCCATTTCCCATCAGACTTCCTAAACTCACTTGATCCGGCTGCATTGCCACCACGTCGTCTTTTACTTCCAGTTTTTATCCCATGGATAACACTCATTCTGATGGATCTCCCTTTTAATTTTAAGAGATTGTGATTTCCAGTGAGACTTGCGTTCTCGATCACGATCAGCAAGTCACAGGGGCAGTCTATTAAGTACTGCGGAGTGGATTTGAGATTGCCTTGTTTCTCCCACGGACAACTTTATGTTGCTTGCTCAAGCGTGGGTTCATCCAAGAATGTATGTATTCTTGCTCCTGGAGGTGAAACTAAAAATGTTGTTTATAATCAAGTTTTCCGTTAAATTTATATTATAGTGAATTTGTCAAAGATTTTACTTCATAATTTTTATACTGTACTTATACTTTTAATTACCTGTACATAAAATTACTTCGATTTTACACTATAGACAGAATTCATTCCTTTTCCTGTCTAATAGGAGCTTGGGATACATCAATACCTGGGCAATGCTAGTATAAAATAAAAAAATAGCTACCTATCCTAGGTCCTCAGGAAGGGCTTGATAGGTGGGTAATATAGTGGTTCCCAAACTGTGGGTCAGGACCCACCAGTAGATTGCAAGCACATTTCAGGTGGGTTGTGAAGCACCTAGGGCAGCCATTTTGAAAATATGGGAAGATGGAATGTTGGAAAGGGAGAGGCTATGTGGTTGTTTTGCTTGTGTCAAGATTATAAATTGGCTTTTTTTTTCTGATTCACTTTGCTATTGGAAAACGGCTAAGAAAGAGTCCAACCTATTGCTGCATTCTCAGAAAGCAGCAGGCTCAGGAGTCATATGATCACAATAATAATAATAATCCCAGTGGTGCAATTTCCAAACACCTTGAAGAGCATTTTAACAGCATAGGGCCACAGAAATTACCATCAATCTACTTCAAAAAGCTGCTTTACTGGAAACAGTACATTACAGCTTACATTTTGTGACGTTGCTTATAATATCAAAGCAGAATAAAAGCCAGGCATTGCAGGTCCTTGGGAAGGACTTGATGTTCGGATAAAATGAACCAGTCAATAGCTCCTGTCTGACTGGGCAAAAATCTCATAATACTATAACATTATATGTGCCTTGAATGCATTTTGAGAAGAGGGGCAGAAAACTCATTTCAGTTGCGTAGAATTGAAAGGAGTCCAGTGGTGGGACACAGTGATATAGTAGCAGAGACAACCATTATTGCTTTCAAGTGGGGCTGCCCCTGTTTTGGAGCATTGTTCAGGAAGAGATTGGCTACTGCCAAGACAGCCTCTTTGACAAGCGTTTGTGAAAAGGGATCAATAATATTTGCTGCTGCCCTTTTGTGACGGTTGCAGCCTTTCGCAAATACTGTTGTGAAGTACTCCAAAGTTAGAACTGAAGTTTATAATGTTGAGGGTCCCCTCAGGATCTGGGGCCTAATCAATATTGCATGGAATCTCTCTTGAATGCAGGAATCGTGAGTCAGCAGGCCTGTTTTAGTTGCTGCCATTGTTCCAACAGCAAGCTTTACAGCTATTGTCCCGTGTTTGTCCAGCTCACGTTTACTGGACTGTGGGAACGGATTAGGGTTTCATGGCTTTTTTCCCCCCTTCTTGCATAAACTCTTGATCAAAGACATTCCTTGGATGACAAAACACTGTATACTGTGTCACACAGTCCTGACCAGACTGCACGAACAGTAGTTTAAAAACACATGCCTACATTGTTCTCTAACAGCCTTCTTTTTTTTCTTTTTTCTTTTGGTACAATTTAGATACAGACACACTTTTGAATAAAACCCCAGTTTATCATCTTTATAAGCAAATACATCTACATCAACAATTTGGTCATGTGTCATAGCGACTAGAGGGGTTTCCTTCCTCCTCAGTCCCCAAAATTAAAAATAACGGAAAACCACATTGTTTTTTCCAAGAGTAGATGAGCATCTTATCACTTTTATCAGGGAAATTTAATTACAGCTTTTCTTTCCCATATTATTCTGTGGCTACTTGTTTTTGAGATGTGCACCTCCACATGCTAAAATCAAGGGACAGTCATATTAAAATCAATTAATGTAAAGTTTTGTTGCATTTCCTGTGGCTGGATTTTGATTTCAACACGTTGGTGCTAAGGTTATCAGTTTGCCAAAATGAACCTGCTTTTCTAGCATTTTTCTTTTTTCTCAAGCAATGGGTGGCAAAGGTTAATCCCAGGCCATTTTGGGCTCACCACTGAGCCCCACATCCTTTTACCTGCAGCAGGCCTCAGTAATGGATTTCCCCCCCCTTTTTTTCAAGGATTGGCAGACGTTGACATCAACGGACCTTGCCTCAGAAAATCTGAGGATTTGGGATGCATTTGTCCATGTCTAAGAATGAAGAATTACACCCCCCAAAAGAGGGGAAGAATGTCATCTTGTTGAGATATTTTCCTGTAAAACCTCATACATGAACAATGCCTTGGAGGAAGAAGAGGATGAAATGCATAGTCAACATCATACAGTATATCTCTGGCAAAGGTAACGGTGGGGGCAAGGTTTCAGCCCACTTAGGATTTGGACAAGGGGTTTCTGCCAATCAAATTGCCCTGGCTGACCTCTGAACCCCCAGTAGTGCTGAGGATGGTAGCACCCAACCCAGGAGGCAAGTAGGGGATGCCATGGTGGCCCCAGAGTAGCACTGCACTGCAACAAAAGAACCAATACTAGTTGTAATTGGCTGTTTTTAAACTCCGTAGAATCAATTTCCTTCGAAACACAAACAAATAATTGGGTGTGCTAGTATTACAGTTCAAGACAAAACTGCAGGATCAATCCACTGTTAACAAGGATATCAAAGAAAGAACCTCTTGGGCTAATTAGGAAATGTTATTTCCTGCAACAAAACAGCAAAGGCAGTAGCTGTATATCATTAGCTACAGCAAACGGATATGGTTGTGAAAAACCAAGCTATGATTAAGGGCACAATCCTACCCAGCGCTGGGGTATGAGCACCGGCCAGCCAGCGCCCTATCCAGTGCTGAATAGGCGTGTGCTCCCTTACCGTAGGAGAGGCTCCAGGCTTCCCTATGTGCTCCTCAGATCTGCGCCCGCTAAAGAGCGGGTGCAGATCTGAGGAGACTGTGCGGCCTGAATTGGGGCTGTGCGGCCTCCCTGATGGGCTTAGGAAGTGGCCATATGGCCACCTCCTAAGCCCGCCCATGTTACGCCCAAGTCCTGCCCCTGCCTCCCTCCCTCCCTCCCATCCCTGTGCCGCCTTGACACGGAGCCTCCCTCGTGCCGACCGGCTTTGGTCGGTGCAAGAGGGGCTCAGCATGGCACAGCAGGGCTGGCGCTGCCTGCAGTGCCAGTCCTGTTGCCTTAGCGCCAATGTGGGCGTGCCAATTGGTTCTCCCGCGTCGGCGCTAAGGGCACAGTGTCAGTGCAATCGCACTGTAAGTTTATGATTAGGTAATTAGTATTTCATATTTATGTATATGCTGCTAAAGACTCTTTGACAATTTTTTTGCTTAGCAAGAATTAACTAGCATAATAGAATTGAAATGGGACTGGAAATGTCACATTCCATCACTTTCAAAATTTAAAATTCAGATTTTGACCTTAAATCTGATCTTACAAGTTGAAGACATTCATCTTGGGGGTGGCAGAAGTCTCCCAAATGAGTGCTGATTGGATCAGTGTTTCTGACCCATTATTTCTGTACTTCTTGAAAATCAGCTTTGCTTGAAAAGGGTTTATCATGCTAGCCAATTTACTGTAGCCCTTTTCTCATGGTCTTCCAGCTATGTAGGTTGAACATGTACTCTACTATCACCACGCCTGACCTCTATAGGAGACCTTTTCTCATGGTCTTGCAACTATGTAGGGTGAGCATGTACTATCACACACCAACATCGATACTATGTTGGCAGTATTGTGTACAATGTGTAGGCATGTTACTTTTCTCCACAGGCAGTAGTAGCCCTATTCAGACATTATTATTTGAATGTTGTATCTAAGGAGGCTTTCTAACTGTGCCTTGAATTCCTGATTCAGGATTCCTGATTGCATGTGTGCATGTGTACACACACACACACACACACACACACACACACACACACACACACACA
>JAJKFI010000007.1:3487178-3522212 GCA_029204185.1 Lerista edwardsae | reverse complement strand
AGAGAGAGAGAGAGAGAGAGAGAGAGAGAGAGAGAGAGAGAGAGAGTCTGTCTTATAGCATCTCAAAGACATACAAGTCTATTGTGGACCAGCTCTTGAAACACTGTTGTTACTCTTTCAAGTGCCACAGGTCTTTTTCTTTTTGAGTCTGCAGGAGACAAACATGGCTCCTCTTCTGGAATGGTCCTAATGGGCATGCTGACCCGAGTCACCAAAATGGGGACTGGAAAGCAACCGGGTAGACGGCCAACACGCGTATTCCTACCATTTCTTCTGTGCCAAGCATGCAGCCACGGCAGCAACAGGCAACAGCCTCCTTAAATAGGCAAAAACAAACAGTTCCACAGTACTTTGCTGGTGCTCACTGTTTACTCCCGTCTTTTTCCAACAAACATTGCAAAGCTTTTCTCAACATGTTTAACTGGGTGTATTAAGAACTTTGAAGTTTCCTTTTGGGATTGCCTTTTCTGATTTAACCTATGACATATGCTAGCCCTGGCGGTGAACCCAGTCTTCCATGATAAATTGCCTTCAAAAGTGTTAGGATGTGCATGACTGAGAATGAATGTTGTTTTCTCGAGATGGTGACCTGCCTGCTGTTTTCTTTATTTTCCTGTTTCAATTCGGCCTTCATTCAGAGGCTTCTTGTGTGATCTACCAGTTTTTTTCCTGATTCCACTATCACAAGAACCTTCTCTACCACATGGGACTGGGGGGTAAAATAAGATTAAAAACCCAAGCACACAATTCTCTGCAAGTCTCTTCTGAGAGAGTGGGAGGTTAATCCTACCTCTAAGCAGATCAGGCCATCAGTTACAGCTCACTGAAAACAAATAACCTTTGACCTTTGCTGGTTTAAACTCTAGTGTAATATTTCCTCTTGACAGAGGCACAGTATTTTAAAGAACAAAAAGAAACACCATATATCCTAAAGTCATTATACCATAGGCGCCCTACATACCATTGGCCTATCCCAGTAAAGACATCCATGTGGTGTTTTCATGTTATGAAGTATCTTCTCTGACCTCATATATTCTTATTTAAATTCCTAGAAAGCATTCAGCCCAGAAATTTCAGTAAAAACTAGTGTTTACACAAAGTTGTTTTTAACAACTCCTTTCACTTCAGAAAGTTCAGTAACTTCTTGAAGCTGAGTCAGGGCGCAATCCTAACCTGGAGTTAGGCCAGCACAGTTAGGCCAGAAAAATTTAGCCAGCACAAGGGCCACCGTAAAGCCCATTTGGACCACTCTCAGAGTCAGGGAGGATGGCGCATGTCTGTGTGCTGGCCTCTCTGACTCTGAGAGTGGTCCAAACATACTTTATGGTGTTCCTTTGCCAGCCAAGCTTTACTGGCCTAACTGTGCCGGTTAGGATTGTATCCTAAAACTCAGTGAGAAGCCAGAAACAACCCTCTGTTCCCGTCCCCACCTCTTGAGGGGCTAACATCGCTTCCAAAGCAAATGCAACATAGAATAGCCTCAGCTTTTCTCTTGAACAGAGGAATTATCTCTGTATTTGTTTTGTGCTTCCATGTTGTTCTGGGCCCCTCAGAAGCACCATGAAACATTGATGCCCATACCGCATGCATCTCTGAAGCACAGTTGTATGGGACAATTCCCTGCCTGTTCTCTACTGAGCCAGGAATGAGGTGAATGACTGATATCAATCAATTAATGTGTATGAATGGAAGTTTTAAAAGTACAGGCCTTTAATTATAAATTTCTGCCTCTTTCCTCCCGCCCCCCAAAAACGAAAGGCATATTTCAGTATATATAGACTGAGTCATTCTTTTAAGCCAGCTGCAGACCTTTATTGATGAGGCTTGTAAATTTATTAATGTGAACGTCTTGTTGTTCAGTCGCTAAGTCGTGTCCGACTCCTCGCGACCCCATGGACCACAGCATGCCAGGCCTCCCTGTCCTCCACTAGCTTCCGGAGTTCACCCAATTTCATGTTCATCGCTTCGGTGACACTATCTAACCATCTCATCCTCTGCCGCCCCCTTCTCCTTTTGCCTTCCATCTTGCCCAGCATGAGGGTCTTTTCTAAAGAGTCCTCTCTTCTCATGAGGTGGCCAAAGTACTTGAGCTTCAGCTTCAGGATTTGTCCTTCCAGGGAGCAATCAGGCTTGACTTCCTGGAGGATTGACCAATTGGATCTCCTTGTAGTCCAGGGGACTCTCAAGAGTCTTGTGAATGTGAATGTGTATGTCGACATAAATACGGTCAGCTATTAATTTACATTTCTGTACAAGGATATTCTTTTTCAACCTTGGGATCGGGACCCCAATGGGGTTGCGAAACCTCAGTTGTGGGGTTGCGGCAACTTATAAAAAAGCTTGCAAGAGAGCCACCAGGTAAAGGGGGAGTTATCTGGTGTACTCCTTCAGGTACTAGGAGCCCTGCTCAGGTTCGTGGGAATTATGCTAAAAAGCTTTCACTGGTGCCAGGCTTCCTGGTAACTTTTTTTGCTCTATAATAGGCATATTTGGTTACAGTGCAGTCTTGGGAGGGTATAGGACCCAGTCTTGGGTCAGGGAGTGGGCAGCAGCAGGGATGAGCAGACAGGGTCCTGGGAAGGGAGTTGGGAATCAACAGTGGGGTCCCTGTCTCATACTTTATTTGTATATTGGGGACATTGCATGAAACCAATGACATAGACAACCTAGGGTCAAGACATTGGGTGACAATTCAAATCAGCTCTAAATGTATTGAGACTATATGTGGTGGGTGAGTGGGGATTGCAGCCTGCCTTCATCCTGCTACTGGACCAACTGTACATTCACATGTTGGATGCCATCTTTGTGTAAGCATCAAGTGTAGCACAGGTAGGTTCCCAAACCATGCAGTAGTTACCTGCACTTTCTGTGGGTGAGCAATGCATGGTTTATGATTATGCACCGAACTGTTATGTTCACAGGAGCTACAAGCCCCTGGACCAGCAAAGGGACTATGATTCTCCTCCCCACTGTACACACATAAGATAAATGCTGGGAGCAAATGCACAATTTGATTTACAGTAAAACTTGCTCAGACTGAGAGTCAACAAATTTGGGGAAGAAACCTAGCTCAGCCGGAGAGCACATGTTTTGTATGCTGATGGTCCCAGGTTCAATCTCTAGCATCTCCAGGTAGGACTAGGAAAAATCCTTGTCCGAAACCTTGGAAAGCCACAGCCAGTCATTGTAGACTAAACTAAGCAAGATGGACCAATGGCCTTGCTCAGGATAAGGTAGAGGCAGATGTTTCAGGTATCTAAAGAAAGCAACAATAAAAGAGACTAGAGGAATCCCTACTGCGGATCCTGGAGCTCGGCATTCTGGAAGTTTGGGGGTGATGGCATGGTGTAAAAACATCATCCCAATGGCCTCTCACATTGATTAAAATGTGAAAAGCCCACTTCACTTTGGTGATCTCTGGACGCCTTTGGCCCAGTTGCTGCATGCTCTCGTGAACGAGCAATGAAAACAGTCAATTGTGAAAGCACAAGTTGACTGGGCCCAAAAATCACCGAAGGGGGTTGCACCCCCTTGAGCCCTGTGACTGGGGTGGCATCCCCTCCCCCGACCTAATGATGCCACCAAAAGAGAGTAATCCTTTTGTATTTATTGCCTGGTCCCCTGTGGATTACAGACCATGTGCTCCTAGTGTGAGGAGGCCTAAGAAATGAATTCCTGCAAGAAACTGATAAGATGGAAACTCATCAGACATAGCAATTTTCTGGCCTCCAAATAAATGTCAGGCAAAATTCAGTATGTCTGCATGATGGGTCAAGAACAGACCTGTGGAAGACAGCCCAAAAGTTCTATCTGTGGCTATCTGACTTCTAATTACCACTGATCAAAAGCGAAATGGGAAATTGGACACCTCCCAACATAAACATGAATCACAAAGGAATTTCAATCAGGTGATCTTAATTTTAGGTTACCCTTTCACATGGTTAAAGGTAAAAGTTTAATCACAAAAATTCAAATCCTCTAGGTCATCTATTCCAGCCAGGAACTGTTGAGTATATTTTAAAATGTTCACATAAAATGAAAGGATAATGCCTGCAAGTTTTAAAGATCACATCCATGATCTCAGCTGTGAAAGTAGCTATGCAAGTTTTGGGGATCACAGCAGTATGGCTAATCAAATAAATGGGTTTTATCTTTAACTACTGCTCATGCAATGGCGTTTGTACAAGCCACCTTCCCCACTCTCTTCCCCACTGCAACTCCCTGTGCCCTTTCAAAAACTGCTCCTGAGGATCAAGGAACCCTTTGGAATGGTATTAGATCATAGAATCATGGAGTTGGAAGGGACCAACTCTTCAAAGGTCATCTAGTTCAACCCCCTGTCTGTAGCAGGAAATCCCCCTTGAGCATCTCCAGAAGGTGTCTGTTGAGCCTCTCTTTGAAAGTCTCCTGTGAGGGAGAATCTATTACCTCCCTTGGCAATCTGTTCCACTGTTGAACCGCCCTTATTGTCAAGAAATTCTTTCTGATGTGGGAAGAACAGATGCAGGAGAGGACACTCTCATAACCCCCCATAACACCTGCCATGTTTTTACTATCCCCATACAAAACTGGAAGTCACTCAGAAAGAAGCCTCTGAAAGGCACTTCTGGAAGTGCCTCAGAAGGCCTCTGAAAGGCCTCCAAAAGCAACTGCTTCAAGGCATGATACCCCTTTGAGGTACTCCCCTCTGCCCCCTTAGCTACGTCACTGTGAGAGATGCTGTAACTGGGGGGGGGGAAATCCCTGGAACTCAGATGCAATCTCCTACTGTGAGTGCTGCTTCAGGAGGTTCAAGGACCTGCAGTGCAGAGAAGGGATGGGGATGTATGATGGCATGCACAAATGCCATTGCACTCATGTTATTTGTGTTTCAGTTCCAAGTACAATGCAGAAAATGGACCCCAAACTCTGTGCTCAGTGATCTAGCATTCATGACAACTCAAGGTCCAGCCTAATTAAAATCAAAGGAAAAGTAACAGGTACATTTACTGCCAGAGGCAGGCGAATTCACATTAATGCAATTCATATTTATTAATCCCATTTTTTTTTTAAAAAAAGGTATTTATATCTTTGAAGCTTTGCAAACTAAGTGGTCACAGCTGGGCAGCATGCCTAGGACATCAGCCAAAATGTGCTCCATGTGCTGCTTAGCCCCCAAATTTGTGGGAAGCTACAGAAAGATGAGACAAAAAATAGCAGATGCTATTGGAGGAAAATTCAGGGCAATGCTAGTCTCTCCAAACCAAGGCAAACTTCAAAAGGTGCTTTTATTTATTCATCTAGGAAAGCTAAAAAGCAATTCAAAACACGAGCATTCATAAACATCATAAACATTCAGCACATTGTACATAATTCTAGAACACATCAAGACATTTTCAAACACTTTTTGAGAGGTAAGAGTGCCCACGGAAATCTCCAAGATAAACAGAATACCACTTTTTTTTACAAATATTGCATTCTCTATGTACGTACAGTATACATATTCATATGTGGAGATCCAATCAGTGTGTTTACCATTGTTTTAATTGTGCATTTGATGTGTTGGTACAGAATTCCAATGTGCTAAATATTATTATATATCATTTGAACCATACTTTAAAACATCGTTTTTGTAGCTTCTTCTCGCAAAGAGGACAATCACTCACTCGTATACCCAAAAGGTGTTAGAAAAAAAGATTGGAGTGCTCTATGGACAATTTTCTTTGGCACCTTTTCAGGTGAGCCTCTTTTTAATTTTTAGTCAGGAAAATGGAGTGCCCCTGGGAGAATACACAAGTCCCAATGAGCAGGGAAGGGAGCTTTAAAATATACCCTTTAAACAACACCAAATGCCCCCACCCACGTCATCGTAAGTTGGATCCAAAGTATTGGGAGTCTCAGGCGTAAGCTTAGCCGGGGGGGGTGTGTGCTATGTACAGCAAGCACTTCAATGGGCCATGTAAGTGGCCCCTCCCACATGCCGTTGGAGCCACTCCAGACAGTGAAGGCAACGCACAGACACTCACCAAACCAAAAGCGTTTCCACCATCGCTATCCAAAATGGCTCCAATGGCAATTGGGTTGGACTGCTTCCATGGCGCATTGTAGCGCCTGCAGTACTTACTGCACTGCCCCTTCTGGCTAGGCTACTGCTGAAAAGGACCTTTGGATCCCACCCTTTGCTTTCAACCATAAAACTGCTTGGTCTGGTTTGGAAGACTGGTTTGTGAGATGCCAGCCCACTGTGTGGAGCGGAGTGAGGGTGCACTAGTCCTTTCTGCCTCTACAGGGGAACAGTGTATCAGAAGTCCACCTACACATGATAAATCAATGCATGGAAGCCTCAATTGCTGATCCCACAGGCACCCACAGGTGGGAACAGCTGTGCACTGGAAGTCTTTGCATGGTGGAGCTTATGCATGTAGGGCCAATTTTGGATGGGCTGTCCCTGCATAGATGTGTGGAGCTGACAAAAGGGGCAAAGGCAGGCGCACCCTTGCTTCACATCACATGATGGGTTGGATTGGTACAAAGTTACAGTATCATCCACACCAGCAACTCTCTTTAAAAAAAAGCTTTGACATTGGCTGGGTCACATGAGAACGTGTTGTTCTACCTGGTTCAGAGGTCGGCAATGCGACCGAATCAAACTGAATGTATCAGAAATGATTAAATATTATTTTCCTTTTGAATCAGATATTCAGTATCACTGCATGATAGCAGGTCACTTGTTTGCTGCTAAGTACCCAATTCAAATGACTGGCTTTGGACGGAGGCCAGGTATCCAGTAAATAACCTGTACTGTTCACAGAAACCAGAATATTTGCAGATTTCATGCTAGAATATAGAAAGCATTCTGACATTCACAGCATGTGAACTAACCACTTCAGCTGTGAAGACCGGCGGCTGCCACGAGTGTAACACAGTACTTAAATTGCTTACTGTGACGTTATGAAATCAATAGGACTACTCAAGAAATAATTGAGCTAACTGCTTGTAGGATTGCAGAGGAAGGAGTCAAACCACCAAGCACTCACAGTGCACACACCTCATTCTTACTAACTGGGCTCATCAGACAGTCATGAAGGAAGAAGCCTAGTTGTGACCAGCGAACTGCATCTGAGCACTCTCACACTAAACATGTGGCACCAAAGTTGACTGCACTGCTTTCAATGGAACGTATCCTTAAAAACCAAGTTTGGGGTAAATAACATGTCTCCATCAGGGCGCAATCCCAATCAACTTTCCAGCATTGGGGTAAGGGAACCAACACTCCTATATCCTAAGGAGGCCTCTGTGACTACTATTCCACTGTAGACTGCAGAACAATTGGGACAACTATGTCAGTGCTTGAAAGTTGGTTAGGATTGCGCCCTCAGTAGTGTAGCTGGAGGTACAGGAACCCAGGGCCGAGATGACGCCCCTGAGGCATGGCGCCACCCCTGCATCTGTGTAGACACCCCCTCCTCCATGCATGGCCCTGGCCCCAGAGACAGCTCCATTTGGAGCTGTGCAGAAGCCTGGGTGGGCCCATTTTGTGGCCCTCCCATGTGCTGAAAGGAAGGCACTCCAGCAGAGGGAGTGGAAAACCGCCACTCTGCCACAGGGCGCAATGCACCCCTCTGGTCCTAGCCTGGCTACACTACTCATCTCCATGATGCTTGCTGCTTCCAGTTTGGTATTCTTCAGAACCTCACTGAAAGTTCACAGAAGGTTACCAGGAGAGCAGATAGGGTTGGCCATCTTAGTTTGTGCACCCCATGGCCCTCAGGCTGCCTCTGCTACAGTCCCCCTTTTGCTATGCAGAGAGAAGCAGCACTGACCAAGTTTGAGATACAAGTTGCTTCAACTGATTGCATGCACCTGATCCGGGGGCGGGGGGGGGGGCCAGAGAAGTGCTCGTAGACCTGTGCCCTGTTCATCAAAGTACACAACAAAAGGCCAAATAATACGATGAGTGGCTGTGTCATGTGATGGCAAGACAAGCATCAGAGATCGCAATATTAACACCTTGATCCTACAGAGCTTACAGTACCAGCACTGGAATCTTACCGCTGGCTCTGGTGACATAAAAAAAATTGTAAGGCACTCCGGCGCTGGGCCTCAGTGCCAAGACGACACCCAATGGCAGTATCATGTGCAAAGTATTGCCGCTGGTTGGTGGCAAGGCTTTTCAGGGCAGAAGGGGGTGGTAGGAGGGTGGCCTGAGCGGAGGATCGGGACCAGGAGGGGGCGGGGATGGTGGCAGAGGCTATTGCCGAATCCTAACCTCCCTCCCTAGGAGGGACGTGGTGGCGCAGCGACTGCGTGACGGAGTGAGCTCCCGTTGCTTGTCCCAGCTCCTGCCAACCTAGCAGTTCGAAAGCACCTAAATGCAAGTAGATAAATAGGGACCACTTCGGTGGGAAGGTCACGGCGTTCCGTGCGCTATGGCGTAGAGTCATGCCGGCCACATTACCACAGAAGCTTGTCCTCGGACAAAACGCCGGCTCTACAGGCTTTGAAACGGAGATGAGCACCGCCCCCTACAGTCGGTCACGACTAGACCATTCGGTCATGGGGAAACCTTTACCTTTTTAACCTCCCTCCCTAGCTGCATAGCCCTACACAAGTCTCTTTGGTTCTGCACCCACTCAATAGCAGGAGAGGATATGACTAGACCTATCTGTTGGTCAACACGGAGGTAAGGGACCCAACGTTCCCTTACCCCAACAAGATCTGCGGCTGCTTCCCTGGCTCCCCAAATATGGTGGCCATTTCAGCTCCGCTGTTCCTCCAGGAGTCTGGGGAGTTTAGGATTGGGCTGTAAATCATTTCATTCATTATTGAATTCTCAGTATGAGTGAGGACCTAATTTTTACATTCCTACACATCTTGCTTCTGTTCTCTTCTACTTTGTGCATTTTGGGGACATATGAAAAACAGGCTTTCAATTGTGCCTCAATGATTCCATTGCAAACCACAGGGCTGACTTTATCTGCCTTGTTGTTGGCACTTGGAGACCTCACAAGAACCTTTTTTCACATATCTATTTATTGGGTTTTCACATTGTTCCAACACAAAGCTAAACTCTGCCCCAACTTCACCCACCATTAGGGCATGGATCGTTGACTTTAGGTCTTCCTTGCAGGCTCCCTTCCTGCTCATTCATTCATGAAAGGTTTATTGCTCACTAGTTACGCATGAGCATCTCCAGGAAGCCACAGGGCAAAAAGAAGGATAGTCCTATGAAGACCATCTACCTTTTCACAAAAATTGTGGAATAAACATGGTTCAAACAAGGGAAAGGGGAGGGGGAAATCAACAGAATTCAGTATTTTGTATGTGTAGGTCTACCACATGGTATACCAAATTAGAACCTTAAGAATGGTTCTTATAGCATGAAGCATAATATAATGTCTGAGGGGCGATGAAAAACAAAAATAAAGATATCATTATTGCAATCACAATTGCACTGAGGGGGGCAATCCTAAACTGGAGTTAGGCTGGCACAGTTAGGCCAGCAAAGTTAAAGCACATTTGGCCAACTCTCAGGAAGGATGGTGCATGTCTGTGTGTGGGCCTCTTTGACTCCAAGGGTGGTCCAAAAATACTTTATGGTGTCAATTGTGCTGGCCAAACTTTGCTGGCCTAAGAGCGCAATCCTAAACCGTAGTTAGGCTGGCATAAGCTAAACCAGCAAAGTTTGACCAGCACAAGGGTCACCACAAAGCGTGCTTGGACTACTCTCGGAGTCAGGGAGGATGGCTCATGTCTCTGAGAGGATGGCCTCTATGACTCCGAAAGCGGTCCAAACATACTTTACGGTGGCCCTTGTGCTGGCCAAACTTTGCTGGCTTAGTTTATGCTGGCCTAACTCAGTTTAGGATTGCGCCCTAACTCCAGGTTAGGATTGCGCCCCGACCTATTTTAAAGGGTTCCATCCTACACAGTTTAATAATCAATGGCCAAATAAATTCAACCTCTGCAACTGTTCTGCGACATTGATTTCAGAGGTCCCTCTTTCTGTACTCAAGGGCTAAGAACCAGGGGTGGCAATCAGGGTACGCATTACAATAACGTGATCTCTGGTTTCTCATAAGAGTGACAACCACTGGCAAAGACCACAGGCAAAACCACTGCAAGAGCCGTGCTTTGTCATGTGTTCACAAAACAGAAGAGATGCAATACTCAAGAACATCACGCGCATGTTCCGTCACAACAGTGTTTCTGGATCGGCAGAGTCACTTACCGGGTCACACTTGATAACTTTTGACAAGAAATGTGTGAGGCACTGATACGAGAGGAAAGTGTTAGTGTTCCCAAGGTGAAGGCCTTGCACGGCTGCTACCACGCTACCAGCTGCAATCATGGAAGGTGGATTTGAAATAAACTTGACGTCTGTTGGAAAAGAAAACAGAAGAAGCAGGAGTGAGCATTTTTCGACCTCCTTTGCCAATGCGAGTCAAAGAAGCTTGATCCTATGAAACGTAACAGAAGAGGGTGGATGCATGATCATATCAAGACGTGGCCTAAGGCGGCTTGTAGAGAATGTTATTTATTTATTATTTATTTATTATTAGATTTTTACCCCGCCTTATTGTGCCCGAAGGCACCCAAGGCGGCATTACAATATATATATATACAACAATATAACAATTCACATTAAAAACAATTAAAAACAGTATTAAACAGCAATACAATCACAAATTAAGAACACAATTAAAACAAATTTAAAAACAATTTAAAAAACAACAACAACAAGCCCTGAACAACAAGTTCTGGCAAACATGTAACTGGACCTACTGTCCTTTGTCTATATACTCTTTTACATGGTTTCCTTATTGATTCATAACACCCCAAAGTGCTCCTTTGAAATCTCACCATAATTTGTATACTGATTTCATGAGTGTTTGGGACTGAATAAGGGTGCAATCCTAACCTGGAGTTAGGCCAGCACAACTAGACCAGCAAAGTTTGGCCAGCATAAGGGACACCGTAAAGTATGTTTGGACCACTCTCTGAGTCAGAGAGGCCAGCATGCAGACGTACACCATCCTCCCTGACTCTGAGAGTGGTCCAAATATGCTTTATGGTGTCCCTTGTGTCAGCCAAACTTTGCTGGCCTAACTCCAGATTAAGATCGTGCTCTAAGATGCATTTATGCACCTCATGCATATCCCTCTTTCTGCACTCAAAGGCTAAAAAACCAGGGGTGGCACTCAAGGTGCACATTACAACCATGTGATCTCTAGTTTTCTCACAGGGGTGACAAACACTGGCAAAGACCACATGCAAGAGCCTTGCTTTTTCATGAGTTCACAAAACAGAAGAGATCCAATATGCAGGCACATTGCGCACATGTTCAGTCACAACTATGTTTTAGAGCAACCGGCGATGAAACCATGATAGAATTCTGGTTTCTACACTGCATTTTAGTGAGCTGTCCTTTCTACTGAGATACAACTTCCTTTCCGCAGTGAACTCCATGCTGAAGACCATCAATTGTATGTCCCTTTCCTTAGAAGTAAGACTTAAGCATGCTCTTCAGGAAATACACCCACTGAGCTGAGTGGAACTTGCTTCTTGCTAAGCAAAGCTGAGACTGAAAATCTGGCATGCATTAGAAAATAAAGTCGGAAAACTGAATCCCCAGTTACAACCGCTGAGATTCTCCAACTTGCACCTAAGTCGGGTTAAAATGAATGCTTCCTCTTGTAAATGTTTTGACGCAACCTTCTCTCTGTATCAGTGACTGCCTTCTGCCCTGGCAACAAGGATTTAATGGAAATGTGGTCTCCTAAGTGAAGGGGGTCCCAAGAATTGGCAGACAATCAGATGCATTCTGATGTGACACCATACTGACAAGACCCTGGGCCCAAGCCCAGATTGCATTGCTGTAGGTCTCCCTAGAAAGCCACTCCCATGATTGCTTGGCCTATAACTGCCATGGTGAATGTTATTCCTTTCTTTTCGAAATAATTTACAATGTTAGGTGGAGACGCCTTCTAACGAGTGATTCTCAATGGCATGTCATCAGGACCAGGCCTTCAAAGAGTGGCTCCACTGGCATAGCTAATGAAAGTGTAGCTTGGTGCAGAAGGCAAAATGATGCCCCAGAAGTGATGTCAATACAGGAAGTGACATCACAGTTATATTTTCATTTTCTTGGGGGTTTGGCCATAAGGTTTGATAGAATAAAGTTGTTACACTCCGGTTTCACTGCATTCTGCATTAAATTCCGCATCAAGTGGTATACAACATGATGGTGTTATTCATACATTACAAGATTTTCACAATTTTGGCCACTAGTGTTGCCCCCCTAGAGCTTCTTGCCCAGTGCAACTGCACCCCCCTGCACTTCTTTAGCTATGCCCCTGAGTGGCTCCATATCCATTTGTAAGAAGTGGAAAATTCCAACCTGCATACATCAACTTGGAAAATGCTCCCAGCAGCCAAAACCCCACAAGGCTTCTCACCTAATTTTTTTTTTTGGGGTGTGTGTGTGTGTGTGGAGAAATCTACTCTTTCCAAGCACAATCCAAAGACATTTTATTTTCATTCCAGTAGGTTTCTCCTGAACACATCAGTTCTGGACAAAAGACCCACATTCTGAAAATATTATACCAACAAGCTGTTAGGACTGCTATAAAAATCCTTTATTCCATTGTTAAACACAAGATAGGCAATTCAGTTCAACTGAACACTCTGACAGCAGGGCAATATGCCTGCTTGAAATGGGGCTATTTGCTTCTTATTGGACAGTAGGAGGCACTTAGCAGCACTTCCTCACCACAATGGAGAGCTGCCAATTATTAGACTAGCCAATTGAAATGAATAGTTTTAAAAGATCATCTAAGACACAGTCTATATGCATCATTGTTGAATGACTATGCTGTCTAAGTTTCTACCCATTTCCATCTTATAAAGGCCTCGTCTTATTCAAAACTGTAAGCAAGGATTCACAGTACCAATGCAGAAATAAATATCAGTGTGGAAATAAACCGGATTAAGAGCGCAATCCTAACCTGGAGTTAGGCCAGCAAAGTTAGGCCAGCACAAGTAACATCGTAAAGTATGTTTAGACCACTCTCAGAGTCAGAGAGGCCAGCACACAGACATGCACCATCCTCCCTGACTCTGAGAGTGGTCCAAATGCACTTTATGGTGGTCCTTGTGCCAACCAAACTTTGCTAATCTGTGCTAGCCTAAATCCAGGTCAGGATTGTGCTACAACCCTATCCACACTTACTTGGGAGCAAGCCTCAATGATTATAATGGGACTTGTTTCAATGAAGACACGGATAGGATTGGGCTCTAAACCATTTACTGGTGTGCAGCTTGTCTGTGTCTGACAAACTCAGGGAAAACACGATGCAAATCCAATATGTGTGATTCTTTCGTTTGCCCATCTAGGATTTTCGACAGGTGTGCAATTGTGGCGAATTGACCCTCGTGTTTTGCAGCTTGGGACAAGCGCCCCGTGCGTAAAAGGAAGGCCCCCAAATGGGCCAGATTCGTGAGATCAGACAGCAGCACGTTTGGGAATCTAGAAAGTGCTTCCTTTTAAAAGTGGTGATAAACAAGAACATGAATTCCTAGTCACGCCCTCTTTCTTTCCCCCGATGGAAAAAGTGATAATGAAGTTTAAATGACCAGTTTGTGTCTGTCCCCGTAACCACTCCAGACAAGCGGCATGGACAGACTTTTTTGTTGCGACACAACAAGGAATTATTTGTGGCAGAGACCACTAATTTCAGCATATTAATCAGGGGGCCCCTCTCGGCTGTAATTGGATGCCCACAAGTGAAGAGTGTGGCATCGTTGTCGGCCTCCATCGCCTCATCTTGCGCTATTGAGCGCTCAGGAACAAGGGGGCTTCGGTGAGATGAATTAGACCTGACACAGCGACAATGGGGAAGGGGGCCCCTCAATTGAAGCACACATCCCCAGTAGCCTATCTGAGACTTCATCCAAAAAGAATAAACAACTTCAGTGTTGTTAAAAAGAGAGGAGGGAGGGGGGAAGAGGCGAGAGAAGAATGCCAGCCACCCTGAAGGGCGGACAAAGCAGGCATCTAGGCGCTGTAGCGCTTAAAAAAAAAAAATTCCTAACAAGGCAAGTCACCCCCTTTTCCCTTTTTAAATGGAGCAGCAATTCCATCCGTCTGGAGAGCTGGGGGCTATGAATGAACATCTTTTCATTGAGGCAAATCAAAACTCAGAGCATAAATCACTGGCTGCAAGATGCAACAGGTTCCAACTGGTCGCATACCTTGAGACTTCCCATTGGAGAGCGGTGCAGAGAATGGAGGGATTGTGGCAAACTTATTTCAAAGGAAGGGCTTTTCGGCAGGGTGGGTGTTTTTCTTTTCTTTTTTTTTGGTTCAAAAAAAATTGCTTTAAAGAATGATTGTAATCCACCCAGAGACGCGGGATGTTTGGACAGCCAGAGGTACAGAAGGAAAGACCACCTCTCCCAATATTTGTTCTGATTAATGGCAGGGGCTTGCATCAGTTGAACACTTTCCTTAGCAGTGTTCTCAGCTTGCATCAATGAAGTTCCCTGCATTAGTGGGAGTCTTCTCTGGCCTGGGTGAGTCAGGGCCCTGTTCATTCAGCCAAACAACACTGGGTAATTCCCCCCCCCACACACACACACACTTTTGACCTTAGCCTCCCCCACAACCCCAAAGAAGGCTTTGGTGAAAAAAACATTCCAAACAAACAAATTACAAAGTCAGTCCATTTGGGTTAGGAGAACAATCCCATAAATTTGCATCACTTTTGCCTGAATCTTCTTCTTACCTAAGGAAAAAACCACACTCAAGATACATTCTTAGATCACTGTCCCCCCCCCCCCAAGTCTTCAATTTGTTTAAACTATTCTCCTCTTTTAGGCTGCAATTCTATACACACCTTCCTGGGAGTAAGCCCCATTGAATACAATGGGACTCACCTCTGAGTAGACATGCATAGGATTGTGCTCTTACTTAAAGCACGTAGCTCTATTGTCTGTCTCAAAGAAGATTTCCCCTGATTTAATAGAAAGGCCAAGTTGTGCTCCAGACAATGAATGTCTAACAGATCAAATTTACTTCAATCAATCGACACTGGATCAAGTCTTACATTGGGCACTTGGGGTGTTAATAAAATGAGCTTGTAATTCTTCCAGGCAAACTCTGGGAAATCCAAAGAGCCCAACAGACATGCCATAACCAATCCTCTCCATTGTAGAGCCATGTGCTCTTATCTTTCTCCCACCCACCCCTGCTCTCTTTCTAGGCATCCCATGTCAACTAATTAAAAAACAACAACATGACTTTTCAGGATAAATTTCATCAACATAAAACCCCATCAAATCCTGTTTACTTAGGCAAAATTCCCACTGACTTCACTGCAGTTAGGGGCTCCTTGGTTGACCTCCACACTTCCTTTAAGCCTGTGTAAAAAATTTCTGGACAAGGTCTGCATTCACCAATTCATTTTCCGGTTCCACGTATGGCGTTTGGAACAATGTTTAAGATAGGCCTCTAGACGGGCCTTCGAAAAAGAAGCATAACAACACTGACAGCAGATCAAAGTACTTGGCTCTTTGCAAGCCTCCAACCTTTGAACTATTCTTGTTTTCATCATTGTGGAACGGTTTCTGCCAGCACAACAACCCAGGTTAAACATCCCTGTATACCAAAGAGGAGGCTCGATGGGTATAAGAAAGAGACAAGGGCGATTGAATCATGTGGCTCTAAACTAGGCTGTCACGCCACTGGGGTTCACTGGCCTGTCCTCCTTCCTACCATAGTTGACTTTGTTCCTTCGTGAAAAACTTTTTTAAACGTTGTAATGACTCTTTAGGGCTTGGCGATGAATGCCTTTTCCAGAAAACCAAAGCTGCCTACCATTCTACCATGAGGCTGGGATTGAAAGGCAAGCCTGAAAATTGCCAGTATTTACATATTTGGTTTTGGAGATTCTGCGGCTTCCTCTCCAAGCCAGACCCTGCAGTAGGAGAGGCTGTTCAAAATTAATACAGAAAAAACCAATCCTCTCCATTGCAGAGCCATATGCTCTTTCTTTCTTTTCCCCTGCTCTCTTTCTAGGCATCCCTAGTCAATTAATTTTAAAAAAGTTACTTTTAAAAATAAATTTCATCAACATAAAACCCCATCAAATCCTGTTTACTTAGGCAAAATTCCCACTATTTTTTTCTTGGGTTCTTTGACCAAGGTCATCTCAGGGATGACATCACTAAAGGTGCAACCCTAACCTGGAGTTAGGATTAGAAAATTAAGAGTTAGAATTAGAAAAACACTTTCCGAGAGTGCAATCCTAACCTGGAGTTAGGCTGGCACAGTTAGGCCAGCAAAATTTGGCTGGCATAAGGGCCACCATAAAGTGCGTTTGGACCACATTTGGGAGTCAGGGAGGATGGCGCATGTCTGTGCGCTGGCCTGAGTGATCCAAAATACTTTATGGTGTCCCTTGTGCCAGCCAAACTTTGCTGGCCTAACTGCGCCAGCCTAACTCCAGGTTAGGATTGCGCCCCAAGAGGCGACTGAGTATATTGCTAACACAATTTACGGTGTGTTTGCCACACTCCTGGGTCGATACAAGTGACTTGTGCCGGCCTAATTCCAGATTAGGACTGCACCCTAACTCTACTAAAAGATACTCCAGGTAGCAATTTGAGCCTTGGATTTTAAATGCAGTTCAGCTTTTCATGCTTAGAGCAAAGTTCCGCTGTTCCAAGCCCATTTGGAACTGTTCTTTCTGATGAATTGTATTTCATAGAATCAACAGAAACAAGGACGGTATATATTGCTTTTGCAAGCATCAGCTGGATCCTTGAGAGTCAACACGATAGGCTTCCGTTCCAAAAAAAAAAAAAAAAAAGTGCTTTGGCAGCACTTGCTTCCTTGTTCTTTTGCCATTCTCGATCTTTCTTGCCACACTAGAGGAAATCAATTGTTCCTCCACCTTTCACACTTTCTTTTTGGCTGTCTGCCCCCTGGAAAAATGCATCAAGTGTGCTACCTAGGCACCAGGAATGCAGTGTTAACATTCCTGATCCCACACTCCTGATTGTGGTTGGAGGGAGGGCTCTGGAATCAAGGAAACGGAACAGCAGCAAGCCAAGCATGTGGAGCTCAAGAGGGGGACTGTACAGACATGCACACCAGCAGATTGCTCTTGAAACACACACACACACACACACACACACACCAGGCCTCTCTGAACAGGGCTTCACAGCCAATGTCTCTGGGTCCTCCTGAGGTTTCATGTACGCATGGATTGAACGCAGCACGTGGTCAGCTGGGTGTGGATAGCCAGAGGCTCAGCATTTGGCCAGAAAACCTGAGTTGCGCATACTTCACAGTTCTCCACTCCTGCCAGCAACTCTGGCGAAGGAGCACAACTTTAAACGCTCCAAGGAAAGCAGCCATAAATCCTTCATCCCAAAGCATAAAAAAGGATGAAGGCATTATGCCTTTCAACCTAGGAGATCTTTGGCAATCTTGCTCTGCTTTGGAAAACCATCTAGCCACTTTTTCAGCTGAGCTACCAACGTCATGTTATTCTGCCTCATTCCACCGAGAGTTTATTTCACCTTGAAGCCCATAGGAAATGCCGCTGTCTGGCAAAACTCACCTTTTTGGTAAAGCAATCCATGTTCTGCATTAGGAGAGACAACTTTCAGTGCAGGCGAGAGCTATGCAGCAATTTAGCATCTGAGTTACAGGGTTCACATGGGATTCTGGGTAAGGGAAGGGGGTGTGCTTGATGGGGTACACAGACACACAACACGCCTTTATGAGGGTGCAAGGCTCGTACCTGTAGCGCATAGAGCCACAAAAGTCTGGGCGTGTTTACGGATGATCTGCTTGCTGTCCTCAGCCACAGGCATTTTAGTCAGAAAATGTTCAATAAAATCGTGAGGAGTCATTGCAGCCAGATTCCATTTCAGCTTATTCACCAGAAGTAGTTCCATTTGCTACAGAAAAAAATAAATGGGAAGGGGGAGGGGGAGGAGGAGAGGGGGGAAAACCGTGGTTACAAGGCTCCCTTCGCAAACATTTTGGAAATGCAGTATTTGCTTCTGAAATAGCACTGAACACCATAAATAAAGTGATTTTCAAACTTTTTCATTTCATGGCACACTGAGAAGGTACCAAAATTGTCAAGGCACACCATCAGTTTTTTGACAATTGATAAGGCACACCATGCTGCCAAAGGGGGGGGGGGCTCACATCCCCCATTGGCCTACTAATAAATAACTTTCCCCCAAATACCTGCGGCACACCTGTGGACCACTTGCAGCACACCAATGTGTGGTTGAAAATGCTTGCCATAGACCCATCAGTTTTGAGGCCTTGTTTTGTGCATGTTGCTGAGTCTCACCAACATAAACTGAACTCTTGCCAAACACAGCCACAGCCATAATGCCACCAGAGAAGAACAGAAGCAGGCGGGAAAAAGCTACTTTCCACATGAAAATTACATAATTTTCTTCCCTCCCCCTTTCCCAGCGTCATCAGCAGCCAGCTGCTTTGAACCAAAGTACTCCATTAACCAGGCATGTTGCTTGAGCTCCTAACACAAGAGGGCGCCAGCCAACCACTTTTCCCCCATCTTGTAACTGTATTTTCTCCTTGTGAGTTAATAAGGATTTAACATATTAGGGAATTTTCATTCAATTAATCAACTGCACAATATGGGCTGCAGCTGCCACAAAGTTGGCTAAACACCTCCATGTTAAAAACATGCACTTACTTTTTTCCCAAATAAGTGGCCTAGGATTTAGCTCTACAATCAGATCTCCTTTTTACTTCAATTTAAATTCAATGGAATTTACTCCCCAGGAATGAACACAGAATTGCCAACATAGTGGAATACCCCACATTTTTCATTCAGAAATATTGCCGGATGATCTTTAGATCATTGACAATTGTCTTTCTTTTCACTGAGGTAATCTTAGATTAGAAGCCGTACAGATAAACCGGGATAATTCAAGTGGGCACAAAATGCATGCGGTTCTCAAACTTGTGTGCGCACGCATGCATGCGTGCCTGGAGGGGTTGTGTGGGGATGATCTGAAGAACACAGAATCATTGCCTTGAAAGGGGCCTGTAAGATCACTGACATCATCAACGTGATCTAACGTTTTATTTGCATGGTTTATTGTCTTGTTTCCCTGAAGAGAGAAATATGAAATTACCAGTAATTCGTTGGGTCTAATGGAGTTATCAGTGTAAATACACAGTTTTTCTGCAGTTAGAGGAATCGTTTCCTTCATTTTTGAAGCCACAAACATACAGGTAGCTCCCAGCAGCTGCAAGTGGCTCTTCTTGAGGGGTTCAAAAGATAGATATCTGTCCAAATAATTCATAGCCAATGGAAAAACTTCTTCTTCGCATTTCTGTTCCTCACAAACCTGCAGGAAGAGAGACAGAGAGAGAAAGAGAGAGAGAAAGAGAGGAAAGGAAATTTGTTGAAATGGGTCATTATTATTTTAATCAAGAGGTTCTCTTGTCCTGCTAGCAACCCTTCAGCAGACATGAGATTGGTCCGAAAAACAAAACAAAATCAAAATCCAGTGCCAGGTATTTCATTTGCTAAAAGTCAAAGGAACAGAGGTGTAGAAAAACTGAAAGAGAAAGTCGCAAGAGAGCAAAATGTGGCGTTCGAAAACGTGGTCGGCGTGTGGCAGAAAAGGAGAAAATGGATTTTCTCGTTCCCCCGATCCGTGGAGAGGCACCCCAAGTGGACACATCGGTTTCAAAATGTGGGGGGGTCTGGCCTGGGTGCCCCCTGTTGGCTCCCATTTGCTTGGGTGCTGCCGATACCCCTTTGCTCAGACACAAAGGTGGCGTCCAGGGAGGAGGCTGCAAGCCCTTTTTCCCCAGACGTCATCTTTTCAAAAAATATTTAAAAATATTTAAAAAATCAGTAGCGGCCCCCAAAGAGCCTGAAAACAAGCCCCTGGGAGTCCTTTACCGATCCCCCTGGTCAAGAGCCACGGGGCACGCTCCGAGGGGGCACCCCGAAGTTAAACTCCGGGGGCCCCCATTCCTCTTCTCTCGCCCTCTCGAAAAGCAACGTGCGACATTTCCGAGCGCCCGGGCAACATGGTGGGCTTTCAAAAATTAATTAAAAATAGATCGCGGGCACGCAGGGCGTCGGAAAAGGGCTGAAAATGTCGCCCAGGAGCCCCTCGTCCTGCTGAGGCCCCCCTGAAGCGTGTCCCGCCGGGGCCAAGCCAAATCCACGCTGCTTTTGCCGGGCGACCTTGCGACAAGCTCGTGTGCTGGAAGCATGTCTTCCAAGGGGGGAAGCCCAAAGGCTCTCGCTGCTCGGAACAAAGAAAGGGGTCTAGCAGCGGCTCCCCCCAGATCTCCACGCCAGGGGCCCGGGGATCCCTCTGCTCCGGGGCTCCCCGGGCCCCCCTCCCCCGGCTGCCTCCGCGGGGCTCCTGCCTCTCTAATTATTAATAAACACTTGGCCTTTGCAATATAAGAACAAAGATGGCGCAGAATACTGGCACGGGGAGCACTTGCATACGTGTCCATGGATATTAATTTAAAATAAAATCCCCATCCGATTCAGGGCACGCCGGAGGGGCTGCCCCAGAAGGCGGAGGGGCCAGGCTGGGCTGGTGGGACCCGGCGATCCCACCTCGGGAGCCCACAGAGCCGCGAAGGCGGAGGGAGGGGGCGCCTCTGGAAACTTTCAACACGACTTTTCGAAGCGCTTTCTCTTGCTCCAATTCATTCGATCCCTTAGAGGGAAAGGGCCCTCCGAGTCCTGGGGTCAGTGGACGCGGCGTGTTCTGGCGAAGTCTGGAGCCAGAGCTCTGCATGGGGGGGGCGCTCTCTCTCTGTCTAGCAAGATGTTTTAGGGTACAGGAAATGGGGCGGGGGGAGGGAAAGAGAGAGAAAGACACACTGGAACACGGGCACGGCTTTATTCACAAGCACGGGACACGCGTTTGCAAAGCACGTTACCAACCTCCAACATCCAAGTGGCCACAATTTTCCGCATATATGGTAAGATCTCCTTCTGCACGCACTTGAAGTAGGAGACGGAGGGCGAGCAGGTCTCCTCTGCCTTCAGCATGGTCTGCAAGACCCTGTCATTGAGGAGGTTGGCGTCTTGGTAGGCTCTCCTGATAGTCTCCACTTCACAGCAGAGCAGCTGATGTTCCATGTCTGCCGCCGCCGCCGCCTCCTTTTTCTGCTACAGGCAGCCTTACTCAAGGCTCTTCCCCTTTCAGGAGTCCCTCAGATGCTGCTTGCTGCTACTGCTGCTACAGCCCTCTGGAGGCTGCAAAACTTTCTAACTTCCAACAAAACTCTCCTGTATGGGTCCCCGTGACGTGACTGTTGTTAAGCAGAGATCAAAGCGCGAAGAGAGAATGCGAAAGAGAGGGAGAGGGAGAGAAGCCAAAAGCAGGGGGCAGAGCCCTAAAGCCATCCCATAGGCTTCAAGTCCTTCCCCTTTGCTGAGCTTCGACAGAAGCAGGGGCTTTTCATGCAAATGCAAATGAGGACAAGGGCTTGCTTTCTTTCGCGGGGGAAGGAGCGAGGTGGTGGGGGAAGCCCAAATTGTCTTTGCACTGGATCAGGCAGAATTTTAAAAATGGAGAGGGCTCCGGGAGCCGAGTGATGAATGAGACTAGGCCACACACAGACACATTCTGGGCAGAAAGGGCTGGGAGACGGGCTCCGGGTTCCTTTCCGAAGGCGAGCACGGCGGTGCCCGGTTGTCAAAGGAGCCCCACCAGTAGCCATGCACCTAGGAAACCCGCATCGTGGTGATTCTGACGACGATTAATACAGAGGCACCTTCGCCATGCTTAGGATAGACACGGAGAAAAGTGTCTGCTGAAGTGTCTGTCATTGAACCTCGTCTCCACGGTTATTAAAATTCAGGAACAAGTTAGATATTCACATTAATGCTTGCTTTTTTCATGTTTTGCTGTATTTCGCTTCGAAGTCGAGCAGCTTTTTTTAATGCATGAAGGCTTACTTCCCCTTAGGAGTGTGCACGATCGCAGTGCAATATTTTTTTTTCAAATACCAGAAGCAAAGACAACTTTTGCAAAGTAAAGTACTACATTTGAATGTTTTCGCTTAGAAGGCAAGCCCCTTGGAAGGAATGAGGTTTCCAAGAGAATGTGTTTGGATCTATTTAGCCACTAACCCTGGAAGCACTAAATGGCATGCCAACTACCCAGTCAAAGGCCAAGAACGATTTAGCAAGATGGTGGCTTCCATTTCCTCCCGCGTGCTAAGTCAGGGGAAGCGGAAACGCGTGCATGTGCTCCCTCTAGCCATTCAGAGTGAATTCGGATACCGTAGCTAAAAATCGAGGGAAAGGGTCTCATTCATAAATTTCAGCAAGGCGATCATTCTCACGTTATAAGTTTGCCGTTAATTATATACGCAAATAAATCTCGCAGTCATCGGAAAACCGTGGTAAGTACGTAGGGTGCGACCAGGATATGGGCATTGAATGAGCGCACCACTCCAAAAAGTGGTACTTTCAAACAGCAGCACTAAACTTTTATGCTCTTTCTAACTACTCTTGTAGGGAGTTAAAGCTTTGGACATTTTTTGACAATGGGCAGAAACTACTGCAGCTTCCCTACTGTACACAAAAATTTAGGGTGTTATCTCCACTTTTAGCAGAGGTCAATGATAATTAACGTCACATACTGGAGAAGTACAGTATTAAGCTTAGCTTAATTTTTCAAAACTACCTAAACAACTGGCTGATCAGTTTTCATTGACACTCATGAAGAGCCAACCTCCAGATCCGGTTTATGTTAAGAGGGAGGGAGAAGTGCTACTATACTCAACCCCCCTCCCCATCTGCAACCCCGATCGTCAGATTTACTTGGAAGTAAATCCTGATTTCAGTGGGCTCACTTGCAAATCAACCTAAGACACCCGACAAGGTTCGGATGTAGGTAGATGACTCTCTGGATGGCTAAATGGGGAAACCCTTGGGAGGATTCTGCCAGCCAGCTCAGCGTTTACTCAAAAGTAAGTCCCATCGCATTTCATGGGGCTTACTGCCCATATATAATTACAACCTGAGCCTCCTGCGCATGTCCATAGTTCCATGCATATTCCGAGAAGGTGCTAATATTTCCTGTGTCTGCAGGGTGCCTTCTAATTGAAGCGGAGCCGGGCATTGTGGAACATTAAATCAACGCCAACAAATTCCAGGCACGCCTAATATGCAAACTTAAAAAAATATGTTTTTGCATAATAATTCCTGACCCTGCAAGTCTGAGAATAAGCCCCCCTCCCTTCTCTTTTCATGTTCCAACTAAAGCAGTAGAGGAAAGAAACTTCTCAGCTCCCACACAGCAGCTACCTTCGTCACGTTATTTGTGACTCAATTTCTTCACTTGCGTTTAGTAAATAAAACTCGGTCAATGGCCAGCTGCCCGCACTTTCCCTCTCCCAAACAATATTTGCTTTATCGGTTCCCCTTTCCAGTGAGTTTGCTTTAAAAACACACACACACACACACCATGAGAGCAATGTTTTTTTCATTCATAAAAATCCGCGTCGGTGTGGCAGGAGCCCTTGATTTATGAGACGGGTGGTATCAGCTACAGCTTTTCCGGAGCCCCCCTCCTACCACCACCCTCCAGCTGAGACGGCTACACAGAAAGACCGGCTTCTGCTGCGTGTGGCAATATTGCATGAGCGAGATCGCCCACTTAAAACAAAATTGGCTCTAATTCCTGGAGGGAACTCCCCCCCCTCCGGGCTCCAATACGAGAGGAAACTGGAATTAGCATAAACCAATAGGGGAATAGATCTGTTACCAGGCGGATCAGGCAGATCCTGAACTAGGAACTTGTTTGATTTCTCTCTGACAAGACAAAGGGACTTGCTAAAAAGTACACGAGCTGGGGGAAAACGTGAAGCTTGTCTTGCACGAGGCACGGAAAACTGCGCTTTCGCCTTCTCTCTTGCCCTCGCTTTGTCAAAAGCAAAACCCGCACGGCTGTAGAATTAAAGTGCTTTTAAAATTTCATTTTGAAGAATACTGTAGTTGGAGCATCGCTGCCGTTTCATCGTCGTGGAGCCTCAGATCGCAATCCTATGGACACTTTCCCCGAGTAAGCGCCACTGAACACTGTGGAACTTCTCAGTAAACGTGTATAGGATTGCCTTTGAAGAAGCTTTCGTGGTACAAGTGGAGATCAGAAAAGAAACCAGGAATAATTCTGTTTAAACTACTGTTTGCTATGCTTTGGAGGAGGGTATAATAGAAATGAAATAGCTTTGGTTGCGGCCGCTGGGGCTTTACCTATTGACTGAACAGGCAATGAAGACCCGATCGGAATGCAGATTATTTTTGGTTTTCCCATCCTAAAGTCTGCCTTTTCCTAGAAAAACGAGCATCAGGTAGACCAGTTTACCAGATGCACCTTGGAGTTCATGTGAGCCGTCCCATTCCTGCCGCTTCGAGGCCCGCACTTTCCCCTCGATCCCCGACGCCGGGAACCAGCCTTCTTTTGTTTGTAAGAATGCCATAAATTAAACAAACCACTTCCCACATGTGTAGGTGGAATCTCACCTTGAGCGAGATACCTGATCGGCAACTTTAAAGGAGTTTTTTTCCTCCACCCCCTTCTCCGCTCAGTCAATGTTTTCCATTGTTAAATCTTTCCAAGGCTCTCATTAAAAATATGCAGCTCCTTCACGTCTCACGTTCCGTTTTCACATGGGACTTCTAAAGCACGCACCCACTTCATTTTTCATCTGCATTTTTTTAAGCTGGAAGGCAAGCGACGCGTGATTTTTTTCCCCCTGAAGTCTTTTTTTTTTTCCTGACAGATTTACCGCAGTTTTCAGACAATGCGCAGTTCGTGGTTACAACTCAGGCAGGGTGTGACAAGCTCTTTCGCTCTGCCGATGGCCCCCTCCCCATAGTTGCGACCAGTGGGTCGCTTTTATTTCGGATTAAGGTTTACAGCGAAGCAGAGGAGAAAATCGCGAGTCAAAGGCGTAGGGAAGGGGGTTTGAGTGGGAGTGGAGTCAGCGCGCCCCCCATTTGCGATCAGCGTGGGAGCCGCGAGCTACCTCGCACACACCCACACAGGCAACGTGCTCGCTCTCTCCAGCAGGCGGATAAGTTACTTCCCTGATTCTGCCTGCATGTCTGCGCCTGATGACCGAAGCCGGAGTCTTTCCGCCACCTCTTTCAGGAAGCCGCTCGTTTAGGCACATGCGGCGCAACTCTATTCATGTTTACACGAAGCAGCTTCCCCGATGTTCAACTCCAAAGTTTGCAGCTTTAGTATCTCGCCAGTCACGGATGCAC
Organism: Lerista edwardsae; assembly: GCA_029204185.1. Lineage (NCBI taxonomy): Eukaryota > Metazoa > Chordata > Lepidosauria > Squamata > Scincidae > Lerista > Lerista edwardsae. The sequence continues at coordinate 3,496,908 of JAJKFI010000007.1, read as the reverse complement.
CTCAGAGATGCGGAAAGCAGTGGCGTTCCGGGGGGGACGCTACCCGTTGCAGGAGCCTGTGAAACGTAGCCCCTCCCCCCAAGAGCCATTCGCTGCTCGGAGACCCGGATCACAGAGGCTTCGCTTCCCGAGCCGCGAATGGCTCTGGAGACGAGGGGCCACGTTACACAGGAGTTCAGGCTCCTGTTACACTTAGCGTTCCCCCCCGCTCGGAACGCCACTGGCGGAAAGTGTCATTACTTGGACAGGCTCAACTAGGTATTTTTGTCTCTCCCCCCCCCATCAGAAATAGGACACGTGTTTGGCAAAGGCTTGTGGGGAGCGTGAAGCTTTTCCCCTTTCGGTGAATGGCAGTCTTCCCGCCCCCCGTGTGAGAAATTCTATCTGATCTTGTTGCTTCCGATCCTGCACGGATTGGATAGCAGCAGCAACATCAGGAAGTCAGAATTTGTGCGGTGAGAGAGAGAGAGCGCGCGTCTTGCAGGCAGTTTCTCATGATGTAATCAGCATTCTTCCTCTTCTTCCCCCCATTAAAAAAAAAAAAAAAAGAAGTATCTGCAGCTTTTTCCAACCAAGAGGACGTCAGAAACTCGAAGTTATCTACTGCTGGGTCGGGAAAGTGCGGTCAGATTTCCTCTTGCAGCGGATTGTGCATTTTTTTAAAAGCAAATCGCGGTGCCTCCCCCTTACGTAAGGGCCACTGACTACAAAGTAGTTGCCTGAAAGAGGGGGATCAAAAAATACAACAGGCTCGTCATGCGTTTAATAACGTTTGGGAGAGAGTCGGACTCTTTCTCGGTCATTTCTCCAAGGGGGGGGGAGTGTTGCCCGTTTCTAATTGAATTTTAAGACGCTTATGAGACGGCTTATTAGGTTGCGCCCTTTGTGTGCTTTATTTAGGGGAAGTGCGAATGACATCTGTATTTTAATAGGAAAAGTCACTGCTCATTTACCGCCCCCCATTTCCCCCCCCCCGCAAAAATCCTAAGCATGTCAAAAGTAAACGCCAGGACTCGTAGGTAAGCAAAATCTCCGGGATTTGGTGGCGAAGTGGAGACTGGGAGAAATATAGGACGATATCACTTTAATTAAGGCTTCTGTCTTCTGATCATTAAATGGAAGCGCTGCAAATTCCTATCATTCCTGACTCTGCCTAAGTTAACAAGCCCACATGGTTTCTCTTATCACCACCGCGCACCGTAATGTCTCGAAGAGGCGGGCCCACCCGAACTGTGAAAGCTGAGCCTCAGCTTTAGAAAAATAAAACGTGCTGTTATGTCTCCAAATGTTGGTGAGCAAAAAAAAAGGAACAAAGGGCGAGTCGCCCCGCTCGCCCCCCCACCCCGATTTCATATTGTAATTGTTGTGCCAGTTCTTTGCTCACAAGAAACAAGGAGCTGGTATTCTTAAAATACTGTTGTAAGTTGTGATGCTAAAAGGGTAAACTTCACCGTATAAGAAAAAAGAGAAATGAAGGACAGAAACATAATACCCTTCTGCATCAATATAAAGGGGTCTTTCTGTCTTCTGTTACTCCTACACCTACACCCACACTGGCTAAATTGGTTCTCCTCCCTACCTGATTTGGTACAGACAGTGGCTGCCTTATGCTCACAATTTTATTGATTTAAAATATGTCTAGTTAGCCTTTTGGTCCTCCTAAAGGGCCATCAAGGCAGCATGCAGAAGTCCATAAAACAACATCAAACCCAATTAAGAACAGTAAACAGATGCAAAGCAGGGTCTCTGATGGTGATCACAGCGTGCAAGCAAGTTGGTGTCAGTGCGTGACTAGTAACTGGATAAATATCAAGCAATTTCCAAATTACATGAGACTGGGATGTTTTCTTGTACTCTAACTGGACCCAGGGTGGGAGCAAGGCTGACTTCCCAATGGCTTCCATAAGTTCTGCGGCCCAATGTACACTGATTGCAATTGGCAAGATCCTTGGGGGCAGAGGCAGAACTAGGATGAAGCCTGAGGGGCACCTGCCCTGAGCATCTCTGAAGGAGGAGCCTTCACTGGAGAAGGAACAGGGGTGTGAAGCTGCCAGTGCCTTCTCCTATGGGGAGAACCTGGAAATGACATCACAATGTCGTGTGATTCATGATGTCACTTCCCCATGCTCCAGGACTTCAGGTTACACCTCTGGCTGGGGGAAGGCAAAACCCATGCCACTACCAGGAACAGTTTAATATGCTCCAGTAATATAAAGGAGTCTTTATATTAATGAGCAATTGGAATTGAGCCACTTCCCTTAACCTGAATAACAAATAGCTGCCATTCTGTAGAAAAAAAGGTAAAGATCAGTGTCTGGGGACATAACAATAAAACCTTCCCCCTTCTTGGCTCTGGATTGCTCAGTCTTTGCTGAGAAGGGCTGCTTGGGAAACCATAATAACGTCCTTTCCCTGTATCTTCTTTACTTAAGTGCTGCTTCCTATTGATTTTTCATTAAACAACCAATTCATATATAGTCACTAAGATCATTTTACTGCATTGAGAGTCTGCCTATGCTTGTCTACTTAGAAGTATGTCTCATTATAGTCAATGAGGCTTACTCCCAGGTACGTGTGAGTAGAATTGCAACCTACATCTTTTTTTTTCTTTTGCATTTCCCACACCAGGAATTTGAGCATTCAGTTAAAATAGTTTTCTTGCTGGCTGTTCTGGGATAAGTGCTGGTGTGGGAACACCCACAATTTCATTGGTTGCCAATCCATTAAGATGCATTCTTGATGATGTGCCCTAAGAGGACAGGAATGTTCCATAGGTCTCCATCCATCTCTTCCCACCCCCATCTGGAGGATCAGGACGTTCTTTTATAATTTTGATAGATATTGCTTTGTAATATTGATGTGGCAGTCTCCAGATGATGTTGGAAGAAGGAGTTCTGGAATGATCTATATTCCACAGGTGGCAAAGTCCAAAAAGGCCATGAAACAAGCAACAAGAGATTCCAGTGTAGAAAGAAACAAGGACTTACCGAGATAATTGACAGTAAGTGGAAAGAGCAAAACCAGCTTGATGACGCATTGTAAATACTTCAGATAACTAAGAAGAATCAATCAGTCAAGCATCAGACTGTGACTCATCTGTTCCAGGGGCTGATAGCATCAGCATTTTTGAAATGTTGAAACTTTTTTTTTAACTTTATGCCTCCCATTTCAGTTGTATCTGGATATGCACCTATTAAAAACAACACTCGTGTTAACTATCGTCCACACATGCAGTTATTCCACTGCTATACCTAAGTTGAAAAATAAGGTTAGATTTTTTGTTTGTTAATCAAGGAGATGGTTTGAGTGTAGAGAAAATACAGGTGAATAACAGACGAATTACAATATTGTGTAATGTAAAGACTGAGTGAACGAAGTGTGGCAAATCGCAGGTGCAGGCTTGAGAAGCCCCATGTTGGACGTTTGAACCTGACATGGGGATAGTGTCTGGTGGAGGAGGCTGTCCATATATTATATATCAACACTTGATCCTGCAATATGTGAGGCATAAACCTGCACATGTGTATATTTACAGAAAAATAAACAAAGTATAATATACAGAAATAAGAAATATTCCATATCCTCAAACCCCATTGCAAATTAGGAGTGTGTCACTTTTGAATGGCCTGGGCTGTAGGAATTGTTGGGTGCCTTGTCAGACAGTACTGTATTACAATGACAGTACTTCCTGCTTGATGTCACTTCCAGTTATTACATCACTTCCAGGTAAATGACATCACTTCCAGTGGATTCCGACACAAATGCCATACTAAAAAGTGGGTCCTGGTCTAAAAAGCTTGAGAACCACTCATCTATAGCCCTATCTTTTAGGCATGAGTGCCTTTTAGGCATAAAGGCGGGGTAAAAATCTTTTAAATAAATAAATAAATAAATATCTTCATTATTTTTCACACAATGAAGGATTAAACACTTGCTGATTGCAGGGCTGTCCTTAAGCCAATAGCCAATGTTGTCACATTGGGTCCCATGCTTTGGGGGGGGGGATGCCGGCATGGTGAGCAGATTGTCTACTGCTGAACCTGGGATCTTTGTGGGCTGTAAGGGTGCAGTCCTAACCAATTTTCCAACACTAGCTGTGCTAATGTGGCATGCTCTGCATTTTGCAGTGTAGTAATAGTCATGGAGGCCTCCTCAAGGTAAGAGAATGTTTTATCCCTTACCTCAGAGCTGCATTGCCCTTACCCTGGTGCTAGAGAGTTGGTTAGCATTATTAGACTACAGTTCTAAGTATTCTAAGTATTCTATGCAAATGAACAGGGGTGTCGTTCATCAGAGGGCACACCAAGCAAGACTGAGTTGTAAGGGCAGTGCCCGGTGTGCGGTGGACTTTGCCCCAGAGCACCCAGCAACCTGATGCTGGCACAGCAAATAAAAATGCAATTTATGACCCCAAAATGAGAACATTAATGAGTACAGATAGATGAGCCCTGATCTGGACATCTGAAATCCAGACTATTCCGAAATCCAGTCATCATGATCAAGCCCTTTTTCAAAACTTTCTGTAGAAAAATCTTGTGCTCATTCCCAAGCATCGTCTGTAAGTCTCTGCTCTGTGGTGTGTGCCTATGCAGACATTTTTGAAAAATGTCAAAGCAGACACCCAAATGGGTAACAGTAAGAAGAGCAAGAGGAAGCATTTCTCATTATATTTATGCAATGATTCAGAAATCAAGAAAAATCCGAAATCCAGACACCCTCCTGTCCCAAGCAGTCCGGATAAGGGATACTCCGCCTGTAATTACTGTAAATACCAATTACTAATAATGCTGTGTTAAGCAAATTTGTGAATACAGTTGGAAAGTGCAACAAAGCAGTGTATTCAGTTTGAATAAAACAGATGGATTGGTATTGTGCAAAGAACTATTTGGTATGAATGTAGTCATCAAAAAGCAATTGTTGCTTGTGTAGCAGAAGCATGCAATATCACAATATTATAGTGAAACCTTATTTAATAGACTAATGGGGGAAAGGATGTCCATTTATGGTGAAAGTCCATTCAGACTGGGTGTATTTATGACACATGCACCAAACATTAAGAACATTTATATACCGCTTTTCAACTTGTTAATATTACTCATTTTAAAGAAGCAGACAATGTCAGTTGTTTCCAAAGTCTGTTCAATTGAGGTCCATTAAATCAAGGGTGCAGAACAAAAGATACGTATATATTTTGAAATATATATGATACTTGCCCTATTATTGAATGAAGTACTTAGGAAAGTGTACCTTTAAGCGGGATTAGTGGTTTGTAGGCAGCACATTTAATTACATACAAACTGTGATGAATTTCATTTTGACTACTGTACAGACTATACACATGCTTTGCCATTGACTTGAGTGAGACAAAACCGAACCTTCTCTGTATGCAGACCCTATGTGATACTGAACCTTTTTTGAACAACAACAAAGCTGGAAAAATTATCAATGAAGCCAGCAAAGCTCTGAAGCCTGGAAACATAGGCCTTAAGAGATGGTTGAGGGTGCAATCCTAACCAACTTCCCAGCACCGGGGAAAGGGGAATGCAATTCTGGGGTTACAAACATTCCCTCGCCTCGAGGAGGCCTCCATGACTACTCTTCCACTGCAAGATGCAGCACATGCCCCATTAGCATAGGTATGTCAGTGCTGGAAAACTGGTTAGGTTTGCACCCTGAGAGTGCAATCCTAACCTGGAGTTAGGCCAGCCCAGTTAGGCCAGCAACGTTTGGCCGGCACAAGGGACACCGTAAAGCGTGTTTGGACCACTCCTGGAGAAAAGGAGGGTGGTGCACATCTGTGAGTTGGCCTCTCTGACTCAGAGCGTGGTCCAAACATGCTTTACGGTGGCCCTTGAGCCGGCCAAACTTTGCTGGCCTAAGTTTGCCGGCCTAACTCCAGGTTAGGATTGCATTCTTAGATGGGTAGCTGCACAATTCAGGGAAGCCTGCCTCAATTTAATTGTGGATATACATTCCTTGGATTTCAGTTTTGTTCCAAGTTCTCTCAGTTGTACGTAAGTGATCAGTTTGTTTTTGCATTTGTTGTATGAGTCTATTCCTAGTACATTCCCATGTATATCAAAGCACAACTTTTCTTTCATTGTTCTTTCTGAAGAAGTGATACGTAAAAACAATGTTCAGAAAGAGATTCCTATCCAAATGGGCTATCCAAGGCCTATCCAAATGGAAACCAGTCAACACATCTGAATTTTGTGTTTTTTTTGTTCTCTCTATGAACTGCTAGCCTTCTTCGTTATGGGTTTTTGCCCTCATCACTTCCTATAACATAGATGTCTTTTTTTTCTTTCTAAATTACCACTAAATGTCTAAATGAAATGTCTTCTCATGCCTCCATCATACTGTAGTCTTTGCCGCAAATTGGTTTTCAAATTTTCCCTCCTAATTCTCCTTTCGGCATTTATCCAGCAACAATTCCCCCCTTTTATTGCTTTTCCTAGACTTGGATTTCCTTTTTTTTTTTTTTTTTTTTTTGAATGGCACTTGGGTGGCTTGGTTAACCTTTTGAATGTTGCCATTTAAATAGACTAGCCTGAGTGGAGATGAAGGAAGGCCAAAGAGGAACAATAGTCACTTTCTGTTAAGGACTTTAGCATATGAATGCTTCAAAAGACAGACATGTCCTGATAGGACGAGGGCACTTGGACACCATTGCAGAGTCATTAATTGCATTGTGGTCCCATGATGTAAATAACAACAACTGCAGGCCAGGATGTTAATGGTTAAAGTGACTCAACACTTGTATTCAAGGACACTGCAGTGGAGAGTATCTTGGGTTTTGTTATCTTCTGGAGAACCCTTCAAAATAACTTTTATTTGAATGAAGAAAGGAAAGTTTTGGCTTCATCTCTGTTGATAAGGTCTTATTTAGGCTATGGGATGCTTGGATAAGTGAGAGGAAGAATGAAGAATTTTTGCCCCAAATGGCATATTTGGAATGTGATTGACACTACATTAGATCATGCAGCAAACACCCATTTTTAATTGAAGTGGTAGTTCCTAGCTTGTGGCTATCTGATTCAAATGATTCGTCTGCTGCATATTTCTCTGTGCTTCTGAACACTCCTTGACATAAAAGCATGTTGTGCTGGTTAGAAATTGCCACCATTTTGCCATAGACTGGATTGGTCTGTCTACAGAGACTTAGATAGATACTTTATTAGATCAGATACTTTATTTGTCATTATACATAACGTACAACGAAATTTTTGAAGCACTCCAGGACGTGGACCACATAACCTCCTTATGGATCTAACAGGTTTTCAGAACATCCTGAGCCATGTGCTCTCCGACGCTGATATCTGTCCAATGATGTGGTTGCATTCAAAGGCCATTTGACAGCTTTGCTCCTAAGGGGGCCCTTTCCTTTATTTGAGCAGCAGATTTCTTTGACTGGGAAATTTTAGGCTATGAATAGGGGTGGGGTTTTCTAGTAATATTTTTTTCTAAAATGTCTTGATTAAAATAGCAAATGGTGGTGTTAGGTGTTTTTAATCCAAATGTTTATTGCAAATTGTACAAACAGCGCAACAAATAAGAGTGAATTACAAAGGCAAGCAATTACTGGCACACACACTCCAGCCTGTAATAATCTGCTCAAAAATTCCCAAGCTGCACTCTGATTGCTGCTTGGAGCGTCAAGAAACTGCTACTTACGACTTCCACATTCAATTAAAGTCACTCCAGCCTGCACTGTGAACTATGAACATGTGTTTTCTTGTAAGTTTAAGCAAGCTTCCTCCTGTTTTGCCACTCCTCCTCCTGATCCCTAACTGAAAACTATCCGTGGATTCCTCAAAACTGTGTCACAAATAAACAAAAGTGTTATTTTTATTATTTTTGTAACATTGATCTAAATTTGTGTCAACAATAAGCAAAAATGGTGTTATTTCGCGTTTTGACATAAATGTAGCTTTATTTAGCATTTTCAATTGAAATTCTGGGAGCAGCTATCTTGGAAGCTGCAGACCTTACTCTTGCTATATTCCTTCTGTGAGTAATAACAGTTTGATTTTTCAAATGAGAGTTTTTAAAAATGTTGTTTTTATTTCAATGCATTTACATATGTTGTCCTCATCTTGCTTTCTGTCAGGGATGTTTCAAGGTTGTGCAATTGCTGCAGTCCAAGAATGCCAGTTTACAGTCCAGGAATGTCATTTGATTATGTCACAATGATGGCACTTTCTGCTTGATGATGTCACTTCAGGCTATGGCATCACTTCTAGGTTGATGACATCACTTTTGGTGGGTCCCAAAGCGAGTTCCATTCTAAAAAGTGGGTCTTGGTCTAAAATGTTGGAGAACCACCACTATACCGCACTTGAGCTGGTGCAGGCCGCCTCTCAAGTGTCGCAAACATGGTGCAAGCCACATTTGTGTCAACTCGAGAGTCGCACCAGCTCTGACAGGATGGATCCTCACTCTGTGCTGGCCGGAATACATAAGATTGTGCCAGGCAGTGCCTTGGGTGGGAGAAGGTGTTCCAGGATGGGGAAGGGAGGTCATTTCCAGCCTGCTCCTAACCTGCATTGAATACAGTGTAGACCATGCAGCCTGGCTGTACCAGGGCAGGTTAGGATTGCGCTGTTAGGCACCACCATTGGAACAAAGTCTGGGGCACAGGTTTCCCTTCATTCCTGTTGCTTGAATGTATTTTAGATTTTTCTCCATATGAGAGGATGCAGTCAGGATCTTGGAGAATGTGTGTAATGATTTACAAGCCTCTTAAGCAGTACTGTTTTGTTTGTTTTTAATTTAATGGATCAATACCACATTCTCTTTGGAGTATGTTTTTCTTTCATCTTTGGAAAAGACAGGTGAAACTGAAGAAGTTCTTGATCTGAGTTCTGCCTCCACTTAATATGCAGCTGGCCTGCATCTTATGCACTTGCATGAATTCAACAACATGAGCTCGGCACACACACACACACACACACACACACACACACACACAGAGAGAGAGAGAGAGAGAGAGAGAGAGAGAGAGAGAGAGAGAGAGAGAGAGAGCATTTTAAATATTTTAGGTGATTTTGCCTACTTACTTTCATTCATTCATTCATTCATTTGAAGAATTATACCCCGCTTTTCCCATGCCGATGCAAATGCCCAAGATGGATTCCATTGGCATAATAATACATAATATGCACAACATCAAAGAACTTAAAACATGGGACCACTAGCTTCCCAAAAATCTATAGGTAGTACCAGCAGCTCAGCTATCAGTCCACACTTCCTGCTCCGAAGCAAGCCTGAGAGGGGAGAAGGAAGTTGTTATTCCCTCAGTTGGTTTCAGCCTTGTAATTTTTAAACAGACAGTACCTATTTTCCAGATGAAAAGAATTTTCAAAATAATTTTGAGCACATGCAATTTTAGCTTTATGAGTTGATTCTGGAATGTAACCTCTGGGTAAGATGTGGGCCAACTGTGTTTATTACATTTATGTCCCACCTTTTTTGACAGGGCTCAGCGCAGAATACATAGGTTCCTAGCCCTTGGGCAAGGTGGCTGAGCATGCAGTTGGATGCTGGCAAATCGTCAGGGTTTCTGGAGTGCATTGGATTGTTGATACTGTATATTTAATTCTCTGGAGTTGTCTAATCCAACAAAGTTGCTGAATGTTCTGTTCAGTATTGGAAGAGGTCTAAGAAACAGGATTTGAATCAATCAATCAATCAATCAATCAATCAATCAATCAATCAATCAATCAATCAA
>JAJKFI010000007.1:3413620-3459306 GCA_029204185.1 Lerista edwardsae | reverse complement strand
ATGTCAGTTTCCACCAGTTCTGGAGTGTGTGGTGTGAAACTGCAACAATCTCTTCTGAGTTCTTGCATAGTGCTTGTGTCACAATTTGAGTCTGGAGTGTGCAACAATAATTCATGTGGTGGCCTGGTATGATGGATGGATGGGTGCTTTATTTAAAGGTAGAGGACTTGAAAGCATGTGGAATAGTTGTACGGATGCAAAACATTTTCTGTGAAATCTGCCCCTTTATTGGACTCAAGAGAACCGACAAGGCTGTACTACTAGGAGCATGAATTATTCCCCCATTACTGAACTCTGCACACATGTGAATAGTGTTTGTCCCCAAAGCCCATTCTGGCATAGTGGTCCAGAAAGATATCATGACTGATGGCATCAAAATTGTATAAGTTTTCCTCCCACTTTCATTCCAGTTGTCTTTCCTTCATTGCTGGCAGCCCTGAAGAGAATCAAGGTGCCATTCTGATTCTAAGTTTCAGGAGAGATTAGGGAAGACGCAGAGGTGAGAAATGGTGATAAGCTGAACCCTATCAGGTCCTGAAGGAATGATGTTAATCTCCTCGATCGCTGTCCTGTTCAGAAGCAAACACCACCTCCAGAGTGTGCCTTGCTGAATGTATGTGTATTAATGTTATGTCAGCTCTGTTCTTAAGTTAAAAAAAAAGTTTCCAAAATGGTTTATGTAGCAAAACTAAATGGTTTCCAAAAGGGCTTGCAGAAGAAACGCCAGTAAACAGGCACTAGAAAAGACACACTGTGCTGGGGTAAAGAGGAATACTACTCTCCCCCAATAAATGTAAGAGAGCTGCCAATTTATAATGTATCTCTTGTATTAACTGCCCACAGTAACCATGACAGCCATGAATACCAGGGCAGCTTCTTCAGCATTGATTCTGAGGTCCCTCGGTGCTAAAAGCTTAGATACCAGTGGGCTGTATCTCCAGGTGCACAGTTTCTCACCTATAGCACTGGCCTCTTTTCTTTGACCCAGCTAGACCCTTGAGCTCTGCTCCTTGACCCCCAGGGCCCCACCCATACATTGACAACTCTAGATACAGAAAAGATGAAGAGAATGAAAGTCTGACCTGTAGTAAGAAGCCCTTGAATTGGCCAAGTGTGGTGTGTATATTAGAGCTTGGTTTGACATGAAGTCTTCATTAGGTACCCATTAAAACAAAGATTCTTATTGATTAATAAGGACAAAAGAACTTGGTGTGAGCACACCAAAACTGCAACAGATTTGTCAGTGCTAGTTGGTAAGGAAATGAAGATCTGTGACTAATTTTAGTATTTGAATGATGATTCCGTAATAGTGAGGAACAAATTCCCAATGGATGTTTGATATGTTTTCTGGTTCTTAAAGGTTGCTTTCATGGAGAGATAGCTTCACCACTAATGACATATTTATTTATATAGAAGATTTCTTTGCTGCTTTTCCAATAAAGATTCAAAGCAGCTTACAGTAAAGGTACAATCTTAACCTGGAGTTAGGCTGGCACATATTAGGCCAGCAACGTTTGGCCAGCACAAGTGGCATTTGGACCACTTTCAGAGTCAGAGAAGCCAGCACACAGATGTGTGCCACCCTCCCTGACTCTGAGAGTGGTCCAAACATGCTTTACGATGCCCCTTGTGTTGGCCAAACTTTGCTGGACTAACTATGCCAGCCTAACTCCAGGTTAGGATTGCACTCTAAATCATGCAAATAAGATGATAGTGATCCTGATCTTTTTAAGTTCCTTGTATTTTTTAAATGATGCTCCATATACCATCTTGGGCTTTTCTTTCTGTGAGTTTGCTGCCTGTTTCATATGCTTTTGTTTGTGTGCCTCCCGAGATTTTGGTTCCAGTCTTGCTAATTTCATCTGAATGTCTTCAGGCTTATTGAGAATCACAAAGGCCATGAGAAAGTCCCATCACTATTAACTAAATATTTCGGAAAAATTGCAGCAGATGGATGAAGTGCATGAAATGCATCTGATCCCAAATGACCAATTCCCGAAAACAGCAGTCCACAATCTCTCAAAATATAATTCTTCTGCTTGCTTGGTTGAGAGGCTGGTTTAGAAGTCTGAGAGTTGTTGAAGGACGGGTAAAACATACACAGCACCTCCTATCTGATCAAGATAATGAGGCAAGAATGAACATGCAATTTGACATCTCTTCTGGAATTTAGCTATTATTCTTGTTTTTCCCCTTGACCTAAAGTAAGTGTTTATGCAAACAGGATCCACGTACTGGTGTAAAGTCTGACAACAGGACTTAGCCCATAGGTAGGAGTTCATAAATGTTGTATATCCTGCTTGAAGTACCAGCGGCTCTTCTAGACAGGGTCATTACAACAGAAGCGTTTTGAGATGGGCAGCTCAATCCTACCCCCCTCCCAGAGCTGGCTCCTGATGGTCGCGAATGTGCCATAAAGCATGTTCATGGCTACTCAGGAGAAGACTAGGCCAGTGCATGGATGTGAACTGCATGTGAGACGGGATGAGTTTGTGCTGGCCTGGTTGGGCCAGCACAGGGGGTTGGAGAGGGTGGCAAAAGGTGTGCCAGAGGTGGGGAGGGAGAGGCAAATTGGCCTGGGGAGGAGGTGGGATTGGCCTGTCTAATTTAGGGCGGATCCTAATCCCTATCCCTGGCCCATCCGGCCTTACACAGGCCACATCTTGTTGCCACTCCTCTGCATCTGTCATTCTGTGGTAACGTATTGAGTATCAATATCGAAATATTGATACTGCGTGGACCTGGCCACAGTGACCCACACCCTAGTGACATCTAGATTAGATTATTAGATTAGATTATTGCAATGTGCTCTACGTGGGGCTGCCTTTGAAGACGGTCCGGAATTACAACTAGTACAGAACGCGGCGGCTCGGGTGATTGCTGGGGCATATCAGTTTGCCTCTGTCGAGCCATTGCTTCAGCGACTACACTGGCTGCCGGTTCTGTTCCAGGCCCAATTCAAGGTGCTAGTTTTGACGTTTAAAGGCCTTTACGGCTCGGGTCCGGGGTATTTGAGGGATCGCCTCCTCCCATATAGTCCTGCCCGTACTCTTAGATCATCTTGGGGGGGGGCCTTTTGACTGTGCCACCACCAGGAGAGGTGAGAGGGATGGCGGCCAGGAATAGGGCCTTCTCAGTGGTGGCCCCCCAACTTTGGAATACCCTCCCCTTAGAACTGAGAACTGCTCTCTCTTTGGTAATATTTTGGCGGGGGCTGAAGATCTTTTTATTTAGAAAAGCTTTTAATTGTTGACAGGCTGGCTGGTTTTTATACTCTTGCTTATATTTTATGATCCACGGGGCTTGTTGTTGTTTTAAATTTTAATTGTTTTAATATTGTTTTTAAATTATTGCTTTTTAATGTTAAATTGTGAATCTTATTGTATTTTACTGTTTTTGTTGTAAGCCACCTTGGGTGCCTCTGGCAGAAAGGCGGGGTATAAATAAAATAAAATAAAATAAATAATAGAACACATATTTCTTGGATATAAGGTCCCTGATTTCTTTTCTGATATCTCCATTAAAGGAGATTCAGTAGCAAGTCTAGGAGAAATGTTTTCTTGATAAGAGTAGAATGGATGAATAACTGATGTAGCTCAGTATAAGTCAGCTCCTTTTCACTTTAAAATAGCACATTATTAAGATTTTTGGAGATTCAACCCCTGCAGCTCATGCAGATGGAATGGCTGTAGTTTATGAGGTTTATAGGGTCTGTAAGGGATGCCATAGGTGGCAGGAGGATTCTCAATTAAGCAGTCTTGTACCCATTTTTTGCCCAGAATGCTCTGAGAACAGGCGTGCCCCAATATCCACTGATTCGGTATCCACTGTTTCAGTTTTCCTCAGATATAAGGGATACTGGGACATCTATGAAAAAGGTAGGGGAACGTTAAACAAATCTATTTTTTTAACCTTGTTGCAGCAAAACCACGGATGTTCCCCTATTTTTAAATAAGTGTCCCCAGTATCCATGGTTTCAGGTATCCACAAAGGGGTCCTGAACAGAACCCCAGTGGATACCGGGCCTGTATCTCTTTTGAGAAGTGCCCAAAGCTCTTCCTGTCAGAAGATCAAATCCAAAAATAGGGGAAAACACACCATTGAAAACAGTTGATCATTTTTTGCTCAGTGGCGGTTCTGTGGATAGTACTGAATGACAGCCATATTATGGCTTTATTGTATTATTGATTTATTATGTTTTGTAATCCACTTGAACTACTTTTTATTGAAAAGCGGTATATTATTTGATGATGATGATGATGATGATGATGTTATTTGAAGGGGGAAAAATTCGTATTGAAGCACACTGGTGAAGGCCAGCAAATCATGCTAGTGACAGGGAAAATTATCTCCTTCTAGGGAAGGAGATCTTCCAATCTGAATGTTGCCCTAAAAACAACATTCTGAATTACAGCTCCATCAAAATGCTTACTTATAGAAATAAAATATCTGGACAGTATAATCTGACTTTAAGGCTGAAGTGCTATACAATATTCACACTTGGTGTTCATTGAACTCGGTAAGATTTACTTCTAAGTAGACCCAAGTAGGCTTGTGCGCTGAGGTTTCCTCTGTCAAGCCCCTGAATGAGAGCCCGTGCGCCTAAAAACTCAAATTATATTCCACTCAAAACAGCTATTCAGACTGACATCAAAGAGGGGGAAAATTGTACAGGTCAAGGAGTTTAATTTCCATAGCACTTGTACTTCGATTTCTCATGAAATGGTGCTGTAATGGCTCAAATGGCCATGGGCAATATTGTAATCAGAGCTTATTGTGGATAAAGTGAAAATGCAGCAGAAGCCTCTCTTTAGTATCTCAAGATTGTTAAAAGTGAATGGGATGCCTTCATTGTCTTGCAGCACAAGCCTATGTGTGTCTACTCAGAAGTAAGTACCATTGTATTCAATGGAGCTTACTCCCTGGAAAGTGTGTATAGGATTGCAACCTCAGTGTCTGCATAAAATACTTTGAGGTTTTTGGGAGACCTTTTGTAAAAATAGAGTTTAGAATTACTGCTGAATATTTGTCTGAAAATCAAGGCCTTATAGGTTTGTGACCTCAAATTAAAATATCCAGCACGCAGACGTGCACCATCCTCCCTCCCAGAGAGTGGTCCAAACACCATTTATGGTGGCCCTTGTGCCAGCCAAACTTTGCTGGCCTAACTGTGCCGGCCTAACTCCAGGTTAGGTTTGCGCCCTGAGACTTGTATCAATTCAGGCTTTCCAACTTTCCAGCACTGACATAGTTGTGCCAATGGGGTATGTGCTGCATGCTGCAGTTGAGGGGCAGTCATGGACGCCTCTTCAAGGTAAGGGAATGTTTGTTCCCTTACTGTGGAGCTACATTGCCCTTACGTTGGTGTTGGAAAGTTGGTTAGGATTGCTTCCTTAGTCAGTTCCAGTCAAAAGACTGTGATTCATGTAGCTTGGATGACGATAACCTTTAGGCAGGTTAGGGAAGGGGCTGTGAGGTGTAACTAATGGTCCATAGCCACCCGGTGACCTCCTAGCCAAGAATGGATTTTGACCTGGGTTTTCCCCAAAACTAGATCCCACACTCTTACTGCTTATACAGTGTCAGATCTTTTTTTTTTAAATGTTCCTCTTGTTGATGGTTAGCCAGTTTGATTTAGAATAGTTTATGAACTATTCGTGTTGCCTCTTTGCCTAGTCCATGCCATTCAAGAAGATGGAGGTGAATGAAATGATCTGTGCGATAAGGAGCCTCCCTAATAACTGCTACACTATGATGGACATGTATTGCACAGAGATGGCATGAGGGATTGGCCAGTTGGGGTGCTAGTTGAGGGCTCTATTGGGCTAGGCTCATACAACATCAGTGGCAATGGTGGCAAAAATTGGGATGAGTGTCTTGCACTACCACTGTGATGGGAGCGCCATCTACAATGGGAGCATCCCTTAGTGGCTACTCTGTCATTGTGGGGCTGACACTATATCCCACTGGCTGCTGGGGAGGTAGGAAAAGCTGCCACCCTTCCACCCATAAGCTATGGACAGTTCCGCAGTCCAGCCTGCGATGGGGAACCCAGTGTGGGCCTTCCAGCAGTCCGGTGCTAGCACTGCCACTGTGCCTCTCCTTGTCCCATATTTAAGAACATAAGAAGAGCCCTGTTGGATCAGGCCAAAGGCCCATCTAGTCCAGCTTCCTGTATCTCACAGCAGCCCACCAGGTGCCCCAGGGAGGCATGAGACAACAAGATGCTTGCATCCTGTTGCCACTCCCTTGCACCCAGTACTCTGAAGTAGCCTACTACTAATGTAAGGAGGTTACAACCCATCATTGCCTATAGCCCACAATGGACTTTCTTCCAGAAATCTGTCCAATCCCCTCTTAAAGGCATCAAGACCAGATGCCATCACCACCTCCGGTGGCAAAGAGTTCCACAGATTAACTACCCGCTGGGTAAAAAAGTACTTCCTTTTATCTGTTTTAACTCTCCCAACCCTCAGTTTTAGCGGATGCCCCCTGGTTCTGGTGTTTTGAGAGAGGGAAAAGAACATCCCTTTATTGACTATCCCTTCCATGCATAATTTTGTATGTCTCAATCATGTCCCCCCTCAGGTGCCTTTTTTCTAGACTGAAGAGCCCCAAATGCTGCAGTCTTTCTTCATAAGGAAGGTGCCCCAGCCCCGTAATCATTTTCATCGCTCTCTTCTGCACCTTTTCCAGCTCCACTATGTCCTTTTTGAGATGCGGCGACCAGAACTGGACACAATATTCCAGGTGCGGCCTCACCATCGATTTGTACAATGGCATGATAATATTGGCTGTTTTATTCTCAACCCCTTTTTTAATGACCCCAAGCATGGAATTGGCCTTCTTAATTGCTGCTGCACACTGGGTCGATACCTTCATTGAAGTGTCCACCAGCACCCCAAGATCTCTCTCCTAAGCTCTCACAGACAGCTCAGAACCCATTAGCCTATAGGTGAAGTTTTAGTTTTTTGCCCCAATGTGCATCACTTTACATTTGTCTATGTTGAAACGCATCTGCCATTTGGCTGCCCATTCCCCCAACTTGGAGAGATCCTTCTGGAGCTCTTCACAATCCTTTCTGGTTTTCACCACCCGGAAAAGTTTTGTGTCATTTGCAAACTTGGCCACCTCACTGCTTATCCCTGTCTCCAGGTCATTTATGAATAAATTGAAAAGCACAGGCCCCAAGACAGATCCCTGGGGCACTCCACTTTTCACCTCTCTCCACTATGAAAATTGCCCATTGACCCCCACTCTCTGTTTCCTGGCCCTCAACCAATTCTGGATCCATAAGAGGACCTGCCCGCTTATTCTCTGACTGTGAAGTTTCTTCAGCAGCCTTTGGTGGGGGACTGTGTCAAACGCCTTCTGAAAATCCAGGTATATGATATCCATAGGTTCACCCACATCCACGTGTCTGTTGACCTTTTCAAAGAATTCCAAAAGGTTTGTGAGGCAAGACTTACCCTTACAGAAGCCATGCTGACTTTCCTTTAGCAGTACTTGCTCCTCTACATGTTTTAGGATTTAACTTTGATGAGGCTTTCCACCATCTTACCCGGAACAGACGTTAGGCTGACCGGCCTGTAGTTTCCAGGGTCCCCCCTTCTCCCTTTTTTAAAGATTGCCGTGACATTGGCTATCCTCCAATCCTCTGGCACCGTGGCCGTTTGAAGGGACAAGTTGCATACTCTAGGTCAGCAACTTCGTTCTTTAGTTCCTTAATAACTCTTGGGTGTATACCATCTGGGCCTGGTGACTTATTTATATGTAGTTTATCAATTTGATCTAAAACATCTTCCTTATTAACCATTATCTGCTTTAATTCCTTAGTTAGGAAGGGCTGTTCAGGCTGTGGTATCTGCCCAAGTTCTTCTGCTGTGAAGATGGACGCAAAGAATTCATTTAATTTCTCTGCAATCTCCAAGTCCCCTTTTATCTCCTTTTTCCCTCCCTCACCATCCAGAGGGCCAATCGCCTCTCTGGCAGGTTTCCTGCTTCTAACATATTTGAAGAAGCTTTTATTATTCCCCTTTATGTTGCTAGCCATTCGTTCCTCAAACGCTTTCTTGGCCTCCCGTATCACCTTCTTATTTGTCTTTTGCCAGAGTTTATGTTCTTTTTTATTCTCCTCACTGGGGCAAGACTTCCATTTACGGAAAGAAGCTTCCTTGCTCTTTACAGCTTCTCTAACTTTGTTTGTCAGCCATGCAGGCACCCTCCTGGACCTTGTCGAACCCTTCTTTCTTTGCAATATACACTTCTGCTGGGCCTCTACTACTGTTATTTTAAACAGCCTCCATGCAGCCTGGAGGGATTGGACTCTTTTTACCTTCCCTTTCAATTTCTTCCTAACTAGCCTCCTCATCTGAAGGAAATCTGCCTTTCGAAAGTCAAGGGTTCTTGTGTCAGATTTGCTCTGCACTCTTTCCTGGACATGCATGGCAAAACCAATTGCAGCATGGTCACTGTTCCCCAATGGCTCAGTAACACTTACATCCCTAACTAGGTCCCGATTACCACACAATATTAAATCCAGAGTCGCCTGTCCTCTGGTCGGCTCCATGACTAGCTGCTCTAAGGCACAGTCATTTACCACGTCAAGGAATCCGGTCTCTCTTTCTTGACCAGAGCAGCAGTTGACCCAGTCAATATGAGGATAATTGAAGTCCCCCATGATTACAATCCTGTCTCTTGTCCATAAGAGGACCTGTCCTCTTATTCCCTGACTGTGAAATTTCTTCAGCAGCCTTTGGTGGGGGACTGTGTCAAACGCTTTCTGAAAATCCAGGTATATGATATCCACAGGTTCACCCACATCCACGTGCCTGTTGACCTTTTCAAAGAGTTCCAAAAGGTTCATGAGGCAAGTCTTACCCTTATTGAAGCCATGCTGACTTTCCTTCAGCAGTACTTGTTCCTCTACGTGTTCTAGGATTTTATCTTTGATGAGGCTTTCCACCATCTTACCCGGAACAGACGTTAGGCTGACCGGCCTGTAGTTTCTAGGGTCCCCCCTTCTCCCTTTTTAAAAGATTGGCATGACATTGAATGTGCGTCAACATCTCAGGTAGCAGATACATTCCTGTGTTGAAATGGTGATTTCAAATGGTTGAAATGGTGATTTAAAGCTTTCACAGTGATAGATTTGAAAAGGAAGTTTCATCTTTCAGTCTTAGTGTGTCTCTAGAAGACACACTCATTCCTACATCAGTCTTAGGGCCCAAGTTAACTTGGTGTAGGAGGTCCATGAAATGGATTGATTGCATTTAAATCTCCTGCCTGATTCAGACTGGGATGGCAATGTTAGGGGATGGGTCTTATCCTTTTCTCCTGCATCATATTCCCAATTGAAATGGGCTTTTCCCTCAAATCAGCTTTTTGCAGTGCAAGGCAAATAAAAGCACATTGGCCCTGTACCTGTATATTTCGCTACATAGGAAAAATAATTGCCTGGAAAGGGGTCAATTTCGTACAGAAAACCAGTTGCAAGAGGGATGATTATAAAAATTCAAAACTAGTGCTCTAAAATCATAGCATAAATCTGATCACTCTCCACACGCATAGCTATTTTGATACTGAAAACATGTGGGAGATACTGTTCATGGATTTCCTGCAGCACATCTACATTGGTTGTATTATCCAATTACTAACAATATATATTTTAATGTAATAGCCTTAAACAGGCTTTTTTGGAACTTAGAATCATAGAGTTGGAAGGGACCTACAAGGTCATCTAATCCAACCCCCTGCTTGTAGCAGAAAATCCTCCTACAGCCTCTCCAGCAGGTGCCTGTCAAGCCTCTGCTTGAAGGTCTCCAGTGAGGGAGAATCTACCACCTCCCTTGGCAGACTATTCCACTGTCGAACCGCCCTTATCATCAAGAAATTCTTCCTGACATCCAACCGGAATCTCCTGTCTTGCAGTTTGTACCCATTTATTTATTAATAGATTTTTACCCTGCCTTTTGTGCCCGAAGGCACCCAAGGCGGCATTACAAAATATATATTAAAAATACAGCATAACAATTAACATTAAAAACAGTTAAAACAGTATTTTATATATAAAACAGTATATAAAACAGTAAAACCAAGTTCTACTGTCAAAGGCAGATGAGAACAGGTTTGTCCCTTCTTCCTTATGACAGCCCTTCAGATATTTGAAGAGCGCTATCATATCCCTTCTTATGTCACTGTAACACCACAATGCTATGCATGTCTACTCAGAAAAGTCCCATTGTGTTCCAGGGGACTTCTGGATAAGTAATGGCTAGGTGGCCTACAGAGAAGTAATTAAAAATGATTTCTGCTTACATTTCCCAGCCATGTGATCACCACCCCTACCATAGTGTGCAGCATGCATCTATTAGCACCACTGCATGCCATGGATTGGTGGGGGATAAGATTCAGCCCTAAATGCACTTGAGGTCAAAATGTAACCTGTTGTGTTAATTTCAGGCAGTCTTTAAACATTGAGACTCCAATCCATTCCAACTTTCCAGTCCTGATGCAGCTGCAATGCAGCCCTGAGGTAAAGAACAAATGTTCCCTTACCTTGAGGAGGCCACTATGACTGCAGGATGAAGCTAAATGCCCCATTGGGATAGCTGCATCAGCACTGGAAAGTTGGACAGGATTGGGCCCTCATTATATCAGTGATTAGTGTATCACTGATATGTCAGTATATCACTGACCTAAACAATTATCACCCAGTTTCCAACCTGCCTTTCTTAGGGAAGGTGATGGAACGGGTAGAAGCATCCCAGCTCCAAGGGTTACTAGAGGAGACAGATTTTCTTGACCATTTCAATCTGGCTTCAGATCAGGCTTTGGGACAGAGACAGCTTTGGTCGCCCCCATGGATGACCTTCATCGGGGACTAGATAAGGGAAAGGCATCACTACTAGTCCTGTTTGACCTCTCAGCAGCCTTTGATACAATTGATCGTATTATTCTTCTAGACCGGCTAGCCAATCTGGGAGTAAAGGGCACTGCTCTAAAATGGTTCTCTGCTCCTTCCTGGCTAACTGGTCCCAAATGGTGATGCTGGGGGACACCTGCTCAGCACTCTGGCCTTTATAATATGGAGTGCCTCAGGGTTCTATTTTATCCCCCATGCTCTTTAATATATACATGAAACCACTGGGGTTTGAGTGGGGTGTCACCAATATGCTGATGACACTCAACTCTCTCTCTCTCTCTCTCTCTCTCCCATCCCAAAGTGAAGAAGCTAAGAAGGTCCTGGGACACTGCCTGGATGCAGTTGGGGTATGGATGAAAGCCAATAGGTTACGACTGAATCCAGAAAAGACAGAAGTCCTCCGGGTCAGGAAACTCTCAGTGCAGACACAACGTCTTTCACGCACTCTGAATGGAGTGACACTTCCCCTGCAAGAACAGGTGCGCAGTCTGGGAGTGCTCCTGGACTCTCGGCTGTCTCTAGAGAACCAGGTAGCAGCTGTAGCTAGGAGTGCATTTGCCCAGCTTTGATTGGTGCGCCAACTTCAACCATACTTGTGCCGTTTTGACCTGGTCACGGTGGTCCATGCGTTAATGATTTCAAGGCTGGACTACTGTAATGTGCTAAATGTAGGGCTTCCCTCCCTGTTCTCCAGTTTGGAAGCTAAGGTTGGTACAAAATGCAGCAGCCCAGGTGGTAATAGGGGCTAGACGGTTTGACTCAGTAGGACCACCCCTTCAGCAGCTGCAGTGGCTGCCCATTCACTTCTGATCCCAACTTAAGATGATGGTACTGCCCTTTGCCCTTTATGACTTAGGCCCAGCCTACCTAAAGGACCGCCTTCTCCCATACATACCAGTTTGCCCTCTTAGATCATCTAAAGGGGCTCTCCTTCAAGTGCCCCCTCTGTCCCAAGTGAAAGGGATGGCAGCTCGGGGACGAGCCTTCTCTGTAGCGGCTCCACAAATATGGAATTCCCTACCAGAAGAATTAAGAACTAAACATTCCCTCATGGCCTTTCGTAGAGGGCTCAGATCATACCTATTTCATCAGGCCTTTGGATGACTGTATGTGGCTGTCTCCCCTCTGCCTCTCTGGTATATCATCTGGTTTCACTCTGGTTTCACTCTCCTGGTCAATTGTTTTTCCCACCCTCCTATATGTCCTTATATTGAGAATGGGTCTAGCTTTCATTTCTGTTCACGCTTGGTGTTCCCGTTAATGTTTAATTTGTTGCTGTTGTTTTAATGTGTTTTACTTATTATGTTTTACTTATTATGGTTACATTGTATTTTGTTTGTTCTCTGTAAGCTGCTTTGCACAAGCCGCTTTGGGCATTTGCTTCGGCATAGGAAAGGTGGGGTATAAATTCTTCAAATAAATAAAAATAAAATATCACTAATGGTCAGCATAGTATGTGACTGCCTATGCGGCCATTTCTTTTTGTAACAACTGAAGAAAAGTACAAAATATACAATGTAGTGTAAAGCTGTGTGCACTTACATCCCATTAACATCAAGGGTTTGGAGGCAAAGGAATCCTTCAGCATACGGAAGGGTCATTCACAGAAGGATTGCTTTGCACTAGAATGTTGCACAAGAAAAGTGAAACCAAGATCAGAGAGGCTCTTCCTTCCACTTGTGCAACAGTTCGTATAATCTTGAATAAGCAAAACTGTGAACATGGTTGTAGCACTGTTATAGCATCATATGCACTTTTGCACAAGCACTTGTGGAATAGCCCTAGTGACTTTTTCTTCAGCTCATCCTTCTTTCTCTCCAACTGGTCTTAAACAGCCTAAGTGGCAGGGTGAGCCTGGATGTTGTAATGCAGGGGTAGGCAACCATCAGATATATGTGAGCCACTTAGCAAAATGCCTAATTGGTGAAGAGCTACTGTGATTCCCTGTATCTAACGGTAAAAAAGAAAGAAAGAAAGAAAGAAAAAAGCCAGAGCAAGGCAACAGGGCAGGGGATCCTTCTAAGAAGCAACCCACACGCACAGCAGCAGCAGATTATTAATAAATAATCACGGTCCTGGTTTCTCAGGCCAATATTCAAATGTAGGAAAAAATTGGCAGAAAAAATCACCAGAGCAAGGGAGCAGGCTGTGAGCTACCAGTAACCATCCTGAGAGCTACCAGTAGCTCACAAGCCCCACGTTGCCTACCCCTGGTGTAATGGTTTTGTAGTTCGATTTAGACCTGGAAGATCCAGATTCAAATCCTCACTCAGCCATGAAGCTTCCTGGGTGACTTGGACCAGTCACTATCTCTCAACCTCACCTAACTCACAAGTTGAGAGGAGAAAAGAAAGGAACATAAGAAGAGCCCTGCTGGATCAGGCCAAAGGCCCATCTAGTCCAGCTTCCTGTATCTCACAGCGGCCCACCAGGTGCCCCAGGGAGGCATGAGACAACAAGATGCTTGCATCCTGTTGCCACTTCCTTGCACCCGGTACTCTGAAGTAGCCCACAGGAAGGAACTATGTACACTACTCTGAGCATCTTGGAGCAGTGGTATTCAAACTTTTTAGAGCGGGACCCACTTTGTAGAATGGCATTCATGTTGGGACCCACTGGAATTGATGTCATTAACCTGGAAGTAATGTTGTGGCAGGAAATGACATCAAGCAGGAAGTGCTGTCATTGTAACAATAAAATGACACTCCTGAAATGCAAATTGGCATTTTTGGACTGCAGCAATTGTACAACCATGAAACATTCCTGACATAAAACAAAATTAGGACAAAATAGTATAGAAAAACAGTGAACTAAAAACAAAATGTTTAAAAACCCTCACTTAAAAATTCAAACTGTTAACAGTCACAAAAGGAGTATAACAAGAGTCTGCAGTTTCCAATTTGGCTGCTCCCAGCTTTCTGTGACCCACCTGACATCAGGTCCTGACCCACCAAGTGGGTCCAGTTTGAATAACACTGCCTTGGAGGAAGGGCAGTATAAAAATGTGAAAAATAAAATAAAGAAATCTGTGCTGGTTTTTTGTCAGTCTAATAAAGATAAAAATAAAGATAAGATAAAAAGTGCTGTGTGTCCATAAGAGCCCAATTGGATCAGGCCAAATGCCCATCTAGTCCAGCTTCCTGTATATCACAGTGGCCCACCAGCACACAGGACAACAAGATACTTGCATCCTGTTGCCACTTCCCTGCATCTGGCATTCTGTTGAATTATCACTGTTTTATGCAGTGGAAGGCATGGAATGGCAAGAGCAGTGTGAGAGAAAAAAATTGTATTACACTCTTTTCTGAATTGTTTCAATTTATTCGAGCCACAGAATCAGGGAACTGCACAATTTGGAAGAAATTGAGCTGGTGAAAGTGGAAGGACCTGTAGGAAGAGGAAGTGCATGGAGCTTGTGAAAGGAAATTGGGCCATGCTCATCCTCCAGCATTTGATAGGGGAAAGTGCATTATGAGAACAAGGTAAGGTACTGCATGTAGCATGGTAGTGAAAGCTGTCAGAGAGTTTAGTCTAGACAGAGAGTTTTGTGCCAGTCAAATGAGGAAGTCCAGAGAAGCCATGCACTCGTAACTATCGGAAGATCCAGAAAAACCCTCTTGGTTTCCGATTGATCAACTACTGCACACTTTCAAACTTTGAACCACAACTTCCTTCTTTTTGATACAGGGCATCATGAGTGTTCCTGCACTTGAGTAAAGGAGTGCTTATGTTTGAAGGAGGGGAAATAGTAATGAATGTTTTATTTATTAATATCAATAAAACTGGCATAGCTAATGGAAGTGTAGCTTGATGCAGAGGGCAAAATGATGCCCTGGAAGTGACATCACAGCAGGAAGTTATGTCGCAGTTATATTTTGATTTTTTTTTTTTGGCCATAAGTTTTGATAGAATTAAGCTATTACACTCTGATTTGTTTCATTGCATTCTGTGTTAAATTCCACATCAAATGGTATATAACATGATGGTATGATTCATACATACCAAGGTTTTCACAGTGTTGGTCACTAGTGTCAAGCTCAGCTTGTTGCCCCCCTAAAACATATTGCCTGGTGCAATTGCCCCCCCTGCACTTCTTTAGCTACACCCCTGGGACAATAGAGAAGAGGTGAGATGGTGTATCAGATTCTGTAGGACTGGACAATTGCAAAAGCAATTGATGTGCCAAGTGTTTGGAGCCAGAACAATGAGGAATGTCCATAACTGGCACACTCCCTTATCCATCCTCTATCTTGAGAAGAGCCCAGCTACAACTGGGGGCGGAATCCTATGCAGCGCTGGAATGGCGAGGCTGACTCAGCAGCGCCATATCCAATGCTGCATAGGAGAGGCTGGAGCCCCCACCCCCATGGCAAGGGAACGTTTGCAAGGCAAGGGATGTGCTCCTCAGATCCATATAGCCACCTCTCAAGCCCACCCATGTCCGCCCACGTCCCGCCCCCCTGCCTCCCTCCCTTCCACCAATCCCGTCCTGATATGGGACAGAGCCTCCCTTGCACTGGCCGGCTTCGCCCGATGCTAGGGAGGCGCTGCGTGGGCACAACAGGACCAGCGCTGCCAGCAGCGCCAGTCCTGTTGCCGTAGCACTGATGCGGGGGTGCTGCTAGGTGCCCCCGCGTTGGCACTAATGCCTTAGTGCTGACGCAACTACGTTGCGTCAGCACTAAGCGCCAAATGGGATGGCACTGCCCGAGACCTACCAGTTTGTGGCTTGGATAAAGGCAACTATTGCAGAAGGTGCTTATCTCAGTAAGGTTGCCATCATTAGTACTGA
Organism: Lerista edwardsae; assembly: GCA_029204185.1. Classification (NCBI taxonomy): domain Eukaryota; kingdom Metazoa; phylum Chordata; class Lepidosauria; order Squamata; family Scincidae; genus Lerista; species Lerista edwardsae. Next base: position 3,443,590 of record JAJKFI010000007.1, on the reverse strand, counting down.
ACTCTCGACAATCCTCAAAAAGAAGAGTTCATGCCTTGAATTGTTTCTAAAGCTGCTGAGGAAACAGTGTCCGTCTTTGGCATAACATTCTGTGGTTGCTTATGTGAAGACGTGTACAAACAATTGGCTGGCCCCTTAAGTAGTGTAAATCAAGGTGGATTTTCAGCAGCCAGGTAAATGCTGATAAACTCCACTGACAGATATGCAGCAGAATTTCGGTGTATCACACTTTTTTTTGCTTCAGCTTCAGCAATTCCAATCTAAGGTCCAAATTAAACATGGTGGGGCAGATGTCCATGTATCTGCTACTTTCCTATAGAAAACAGCATCTATGTTTTTCTGCTTTTTGCAATGCAGGGGAAGTGGGAGAAAAAGTCTAATCCATCTCTTGCCTGACCTCACTGCACTCAATTGTGGTAAGCGGTTTTATCTCAACCTGGCACATGAACTGAGCTTCCATGTGGATAAAACATACATCAAGCAGCAGTCACAATGGGCTCTTCAGTCTGACCCCAATCCATGTTAGCATTTTCTTTTCCAGAAATAGTTAGAATTCGCTTGTCCTTACCCGGCGTTGCCCGGGTATTTATTTATCCGTGGGATAAACACTCTTTCACCCTCTAGTCGCTTCAATTACAGTACCCAGCATCTTCTTGACACACAGCCTTGTGCCATTGCAAAGTTTTGGCCGGTTGAGGTCCCATAGTAAAATAATTGGAGATCCTACTGTAAGTAAAAGACGATGTGGTGGCAATCTAGCCAGATCAAGTGAGTTTAGGAAGTCTGATGGGAAATTGACGACCTCATAGGCATCTACGACGGTATTGATAGACTTGTATTCAGTGACTACGCCTGGTAACATGGCAAGTATTTGATTGGAGTCCAAGACCGGGGCATAATGATTTCTAAAAATTTCCAGAAGGTTCTACAGAGTTTTATTCGTTCGATTCAACTACACTTGGGCTTAAATGTCATCGGGACTCTCATCCATCAGCTTAGCGACCCCAAAAACTATGGATTTGACACTAATGTCGGTCATTTTGGACATTTTATTGTTCACCCTTTCTCACACACACACCCATGCCGATGGGGGCTGAACTTGGACTTAAACGGCATAGGGAGTGTCACCATTCATCTCAGCGACCCCGAAAACTATGGATTCGACACTAATATCGGCTGTTTTCAATCATTTTTACAGGTCACCCCCTTCCCACCCCCACCCCTAGCGGTGCTACTATCTGACTAAACTTGGGCTTAAGCGTCATCAGGACTGTCACCAATCAACTCAGCGACTCTGAAAACTATGAATTTGACACTAATGCCGGTCATTGCGGACATTTTATTTTGCACTCCTTCTCACCCCCCCCCCCCCATGCCGATGGTGGCTGAACCTGGACTCAAATGGCATCACCGCTCATCTCGGCAACCCCAGAACTATGGATTTGACACCGATATCGGCCGTTTTTGTGTATTTTTACATGGCATCCCCTTCGCACCCCCACCCCAAGGGGTGCTAGGGGGGCCTTACCCTGTTCTGCCAGAAACTCCCTGCCGGGCCACCCCAAGGGCCCTAATGCCCACACTAGGCTAAGTAGTTTCCCCACAGAGTGGCCTCAGAGATAGGCAAGAGGGAGGGGGTTCATTCACCCACTGGGCCTCCTCTCTTCCAGCAGCTTGGTTTGGGATCACCAGCTGGCCTGCCTCCTCCAGACTGCCCTCATCATTGGCTTAGCTCCAGACTACTGTAAGTGTAGCACCACCAAACAATAGGCAGTCAGCTTGCCCAAGCCATAACTGCCTCCTCCACTTGGTGGCTCCAGGGACGTGGCAGACATACAACGATTCCCAATGGTCCCAAAACAACCTTACCGTAGCCAGTTCCTCAGTCCTTCAGGCAGGCAGGCAGGCAGGCCAGCCAGCCAGCCAGCCAGCCAGCCAGCCAGCAGTCCATCTGTCCAGCACCAACCTGGTACCCTCCTCCAGCACCTTCCCAGGTGCCTCTCCTACAGCTTCTGCTTCCAACTTTGTACTGAGGCCAGCCAATCAGTGGGCAGGCTTTAATTCATCAGCCATGCCCATCTGCACCTGTGCTAACCTCCCTTCAGAGCCAGAGCACTTATTAGCCTGCAGCTGTGTTCCTGCTGCAGGAGTTCTGGGATTAACCCCATAATAACCCCATGTCCTGGTTTACCTGGACAAGGGGCCATTGCTGATACCATTCCCTCGCTCCTTGGGGTAGCCCCTGCCTTTTCTAATACATACCCCCACAGTATTTCTTTCCAGATTGTAAGGCATATGTGTACCAAGTTTGGTGCACATTGCTCCAGGCGTTCCAGAGTTATGCTGGAACATACACACAAACATATAAACATCCATTAAAATTATGAAGTACTTACATCCGTGTAGAAAAATGAAACTCTTCACTGAAATAAAAAAGTATTAATGAACTTGAATCCAAAATGCACACTATCACTGTCAAATTAAGTAGGAAACACTTACACAATCAAGTAAAAGAGCGAAATGAAACTGTCACACTCACTGAACGATGTCACTGATTCCGCAGGTCATGTGCTAGGATAGCGCTGAAGGATGATAAACTGGAAGACTTGCCAAGTTAGCTCCCCTTAAATATGACCATCTAAGATTCGAGTGGGTGCTGGAATTCTGTCGAATATCTTGAGTCCAAGACCGGGGCATAATGATTTCTAAAAAATTCCAGAAGGTTCTACAGAGTTCTAGTCGCCCTATTTGACTAAACGTGGGCTTCAATGTAATCGGGACTGTCACCAATCAGCTCAGCGACCCCGGAAACTATAGATTTGACACTAATGCCGGTCATTTTGGACATTTTATTTTGCACCCCTTCTCACCCCCCACGCCGATGGGGACCGAACCTGGACTCAAACGGCATCGGGAGCGTCACTGCTTGTCTCGGTGACCCCGGAAACTACGGATTTGACACCAATATCAGCCGTTTTTGATCATTTTTACATGGCACCCCCATTGCACCCCCATCCCTGTGGGTGCTAGGGGGTCTGACCCCCACAGTATTTGTCGACAGACTGCAAGGCACATGCTTACCAAGTTTGGTGTTAATCACTCCAGGCGTTACAGCAGGTCATGGTGGACGTTTTGTTTTGCACCCCTTCTCACTCTCCATGCTGAGGGGGGCCGAACCTGGACTCAAACGGCATCGGGAGCGTCGCCACTCGTCTCAGCGACCCTGGAAACAATGGATTCGACACCGATGTCGGCTGTTTTCGATCATTTTTATGTGGCACCCCCTTTGCACCCCCACCCCTGGGGGTACTAGGGGGATCTGACCCCCGCAGTGTTTGTTGCCAGACCGCAAGGCGTATGTGTACCAGGTTTGGTGTCAATCGCTCCAGGCGTTCCAGAACCTATGCAGAACATACATATGCACACACATGTTCTCTTTTATATATATAGACTAGCTTTTCCTTACCCAGCATTGCCTGGGTATTTATTTATCCCAAGCTTCTAATAGACATCCTATTAGAGGAATGAATTCTACCAATCAGCTCAGCAACCCCGAAAACTATGGATTCAACACCTATGTCGGCCGTTTTAGATCATTTTCACGTGGGGCCCCCCCACACCCCCAGGGGCGCTAGTGGGGTCCGACCCCCACAGTGTTTGTGGCCAGGCCGGAAGGCTTGCGTATACCAAGTTTGGTGCCAATCGCTCCAGGCATTCCAGCAGGGCATGGCGGACCTTTTTTCGCACACTGAGGGGGGGGGGGGCTGAACCCAGACTCCAATGGCGTTGGGAGCATTGCCGCTCATCTTGGCGACCCCGGAAACTACAGATTCGACGCCGATTTTGGCCGTTTTCGACCATTTTCATGTGGGGCCCCCCGCACACTCCCACCCCCAGGGGCGCTAGTGGGGACTGCCCCCCGCAGTGTTTGTGGCCAAGCCGCAAGGCTTGCGCATGCTGAGTTTGGTGCCAATCGCTCCAGGCGTTCCAGCAGGGCATGGCGGATGTTTTGTTTTGCACCCTTCTTGCCCCCCACGCCCAGGGGGGCCGAACCCGGACTCCAATGGCGTCGGGAGCGTTGCCTTTCATCTTGGAGACCCTGGAAACTACAGATTTGACGCTGATTTCGGCCGTTTTCGACCATTTTCACATGAGGCCCCCTGTGTACACCCACCCCCGGGGGTGCTAGGGGCCCCTGACCCCCGCAGTGCTTGTGGCCAGGCCGCAAGGCTTGCGCATGCTGAGTTTGGTGCCAGTCGGTCCAAGCGTTCCAGCAGGGCATGGCAGATGTTTTGTTTCGCACCCCTTCTCACCCCCCACACCCGGGGGGGGGGCGAACCCGGACTCGTCTTGGCGACCCCGGAAACTACGGATTTGACACTGTTTCCAGCCGTTTCCGACCATTTTCACATGGGGCTCCCTGCGCACCCCCACCCCCGGGGGTGCTAGGGGGCCTGCCCCCCGCAGTGTTTGTTGCCAGGCCACAAGGTGTATGTGTGCCAAGTTTGGTGTTAATCGCTCCAGGCATTGCACAGCCTATGCAGAACATATGTACACATGTACACACGTACAAACACACGTTCTCTTTTATACTGTATATATAGATACAGAAGAGGAAGCTAGATTATTATTTGTATTTCCATTTGCACCCTGCCTTTCTGCTCCATTGGATTGTTAAAGAGGAATTAGCAATATGTTTCTTCAACTGATGCTTCCTCTGTATTAGTCACATATAGTATTTGGCTCTCAGTGGTCTGGTGGAGGATATCCTGTCCTTGCACAGTATTGTATTTGTAAGCTTCCAAACTGTGGAACCCTATTCCAAAATCCATCTATCTTGCTAATTGTGTGGCAAAGACTGCAACATGGTTTCCTTGGGACATTTGTTATAGCTACCCTGGTATCCTACTATGCTTCTGTTATGTTTCGTTTGTTCCAAATAGAAGGATTGAGCATTTAAGCTCCAGCTTTAGACCCTGCCCATCAACAATGAGTATTAGACAAATGTTTACAATAAGATTGTAGATGAATGCAGTGTGGTTGTTAACTGAGGGCGCAATCCTAACCTGGAGTTAGGCCGGCACAGTTAGGCCAGCAAAGTTTGTCTGGTGCAAGGGACACCGTAAAATATATTTGGACCACTCTCAGAGTCAGACAGGTCAGCACACAGATGTGCGCCTTCCCCCCGACTTCAAGAGTGGTCCAAACGTGTTTTACTGTGGCCCTTGTGCCAGTCAGACTTTGCTAGTTTAACTATGCTGACCTAATTCCAGGTTAGGATTACACTCTGAAATAAGTACACAGAATATTCTACTGTAAAAAATTTGCATTGGTGTGTTGTTTTTTCTGTAGCGGATGTTCTGTTTCCTCAGGTTGAGTGGTAGGAACCTAAAAAGTTGCATTTCAAATGGTGAAGAAATGCATAGGTAGCAAAAGTAGCCATGAGAATAGAGCAGTTATTTGGAATGTTGAATATTTGGAAATTAGGATGGAATGCAAGGCATTCTATTGTCTCTTTTAGAGGACTAATCATGAGGATGTGGTTTGGTTTATATTTTCTTATCTAGTTTTGTCTACCTAGTTGTCCATTCTAACCACAGCCATAGCTAAGTGGAGTCTACTGCAGTTATGTTCTTCATAACTATGCTATCCCCCACACTAGGGTTGTATCACCTATTTGTTCAGCAGATCTTTGTTTTCCATACAAGTGCTTTCCTTCAGAATAGCATGGTTATCATCCCTCTGGATGACTGAAATTAATGAAATGCCAACCAGCAGGTGGAGATGCATGAAAACATTCTTAATCGTAGACATGTGCTTGACATTTTGTTCCCAGAGCTCTGGACAAGCACTAAAGCTGGCCAGAGGATTTTTTTAAAAGTTGCTTTTTGTTTCTTGGGAAAGTTTAGAATGTAAAACCTTGGGTGACTGACAACAAGAAGCATGGGATGGAACATGTCTTCCTGTGGTTGTTAACATTATTCATGATGTGTGAAACCATGTTTCAGAGGCTGCAGAAACCGGTAGCTTCCACATGACACTAAATGACTCTTCATCTAGTCCAGAAGCTTTGGCACTTAGGGTGCAATCCTAACCCGGAGTTAGGCCTGCACAGTTAGGCCAGCAAAGTTTGGCAGGCACAAGGACCACTGTAAAGTATGTTTTGACCACTCTCGGAGATAGAGAGGCCAGCACATAGACGTGCACTCTCTTCCCTGACTCTAAGCGTGGTCCAAATGTGCTTTACATTGGCCCTTGTGCCAGCCAAACTTTGCTGGCCTAACTTGTGCCGGCCTAAATCCAGGTTAGGATTGTGCTTTTAGAGTTGAATTCCCCCTCCCCACCCCCACTATTGTAGCCAGAATATCACTAGCTTGTGTTCTTCAGATGGGTTATTATGGGTAGGCAAGGCAGGCTTCTTACCCAGAATAAACCACAGCACCATTATCATCCAAATTAGACCATGTGCACAGCAGATCTAAACCAAAGAGATACAGAATAGATTACCTTTCCAGGACACTGACTATCTACAGAACTTCTGCTGTAAACCACAGTAAGTGGACTTTGTGGGCAGGTAGTTTAATAAAAATGCACAGAAAATATGGCTTGCATGATACTCCAGAAGGTGGCACAGACCATGTTTCTAGAGTTAGGGATATGCTGTAAAACTGTCCTTGGGGGCTATTTTGGAAAGTTTTGGCAGGTACTGGAATGAATGGGTTTACCAGAAGCCACAGTAGATTTGGAATCTAGGCTCAAGCTCTCAGCATGGCACAGGCTTCATGTAATTCCATGAGATTCCCAGGCCTTTTGAGACCTCACTGTGTATTCACTGAGGCTTCTGGTAAACACCTTTAGTTCTGCCTCAGTCAGAGACCCCTCAGCCATATGCAGTAAGACCTAACAAGTCCTGGGGACAGCCAGAGTTCATACTAAGTTTTATTTAAATACTGTAGTGTAGGGGTGTAATGGACATAGCTTGAAGTGTCAGCAGTGCCCTCCCTGCTGATTCCAGAGCACACAGGGTTAACCCCAGAATTCTTGCTGTCCTCAGGAGCGCAGCTGTAGCCTAGGCAGGCTAATGAGATCTGGTTAGAGGCAGAAGTGCTGAGTCACTCAGCAGGGGCTAACTACCTGCACAGGGAGTGACTGAGGCACAGGTGCAGATGGGTGTGGCTGATTAGCTATAGCCTGCCCAGCAACAGTCTCTGATAGGCCTGCAGATGTATAAGGCAGGAGCAGCATACCCCTGTGGTAGGAGGAAAGTTTGGTGTAAGTGGAGAGAACGGATGGACAAACCTGTATATGACCGATGTGCATGGACTACTGACTACAAGCTTGGATTCCGATTTTGCTTGGTTCAACTTGGACCTGGACTGACCTGGCATACTGATCATTGGACTGGCCTATGGACTGAGGAACTTGGATCACGGACTAACTGAATTTTGGACTTTCTGGCTAGGGACTGACATTGAGTGGTGTGGCTGCTGTGCTTAAAGAGGTAAGGCCCGGCCGTGTTCCCTGCATTACTGCACCAGGGCTGCTTAAAGGGGAAACCAGTCAGCCTAGTGTGGGCATCAGGGCCCTCGGGGAGGCTCAGCAGGAGTTTCTGGCAGAACAAGGGGTGACGAACATTTTTGATGAACATTTTGAGCAGACGTATTATAGATTTGCCACCACTACTTTAGTTCTTCCCAGTGTTTTGCTTAAATACATCATGGAGCATGTGGCTATGTTAGGCTGTGCCTTGTGTGCAATTTAATGATCAAGCCCAGAATCCACAGGCAATCAGTTCATACCTGGTCTGTAAATTAGGTTATTACCTTAACTCACCCACTGAGTTGCAGCCTAACCCCACTTTGTTAGGGCAGGATGTCCCCATAGGAGAAATTCCAGCCCCTCCTCTCCTCAGCAGTTTCCCAGCATCCCAACACTTCTGTGTGTCAGACCCTTTGGTGCAGGATGGTGTCTGACATGGGAGGCCTCAGTGAAAATCATCTCTTCTTTGTATGAACAGAACTGCCTTCCATTGATGCAAAATGCTTTGAGGATACCACCCACAGACAAATAGTGTAAAAAGCATAACACCGGTGTGGTGTAGCGATTAGAGTGTTCGACTAGGATCAGGGAGATCTGGATTCAAACCCCATGTTCAGTCATGAAACTTTCTTCGTAACTTTGGAACACAAGGTGCAATCCTAAACTGAGTTAGGCCGGCATAAGCTAAAACAGCAAAGTTTGACCAGCACAGGGGACACCGTAAAGTATGTTTGGACCACTCTTGGAGTCAGAAAGGCCAGCACAGTGATGTGAGCCATCCTCCCTGACTCCGAGAGTAGTCCAAACATGCTTTATGGTGGCCCTTGTGCTGGCCAAACTTTGCTGGCTTAGCTTATGCCGGCCTAACTCCAGTTTAGGATTGCGCTCTCAGTCTCAGAGCCTAACATTCCTCACGGAGTGATTATAAGGAATAAAGGAAGGGGATAATTGTGACCTTCTTGGAGAATTCACCTTCAGCAATGGCTCCCAAACAATGGGTTGGGACCTGTTAGTGGGTTGCAAGCCAATTTCAAGGGAGTCATGAAGCACCTAGGGCAGTCATATTGAAAATATGGGAGGATGGGATGCTGGAAAGGGGGAAGGTATGTGGTTACTTTGCTTGTGTCAAGGTTGTAAATACTTTTTTTCTTTCTGATTTACTTTGCTATTGGAAAATGGCTGAGAAATAATCCAACTGATTGCTACATTCTCAGGAAAGCAGCAGGCTCTGGCATCACAACGATGGCACTTAGAGCCATGACATCATTTCCAATGGGTCCCGAACAGATTGTCATTCTAAAAAACGGGTCCTGGTGCAAAAAAGTTTGAGAGCAACTGACCTACAGTATATATAGGTATATGACAGCTTAACCAACCCATTTTCTACCAATGACTTGCAGGAGATTGCATTTCTACCAATGTTGCTCTAATGCATCATTGGTAGAAAATGTATGTTTGTTACACTTTACTAAGCATTTCTCTACAAACAGCAAGGAGGAAAAGGTACATATTGCACGAGAGTAGATAAACAAGTGCCAATGTGTTATTTCATTTTCTGTCCTTTCACTTCTATAGGGCACTATCCTAATTACAGTAACTTTCCAGCACTGACATATCTGTGCCAAAGGGGCATGTGCTGCATCCTGCAATGGATGTGTGTGTCATAGAGTCTTCCAAGTAAGGGAATGTTTGTTCCCTTACCTTGGAGCTACATTGTCCTTACCCTGGTGCTGGAAAGTTGGTTAGAACTGCACCCATAGTGAACTTTTTCACTTAATTTCCTTACAAATATTCCCATCTTTTGAGCTGGTATTTAATCATGATTTTTCTTTGCCAACTCCTTTCTTTCTCTGTATGTCTTGTCTTTCCCTTTTAGTGCCTTCAAGGCAGAATGAAACATGCCACTTAGTATGTTTAATAAAGCTGCATAATAAACATAAACACACTTAAGAAGCACCTTCATCACATTTTGTTTCCAGATGTGGAGCAGCTGATGCTTTATCCTATGGTTGTTTGCCGAACAGCCATTCTTAAAAATGCAGGTTATAAAAACACATGGAGTGTTCACCGGTGATTCATCAGTTCCTAAGCTATGACAGAGGCTGGTGGAGTTTGAAACGTGACTCAGCCTTAGGCCTCTCAAAATGCTATAGAGGAATTTGCCACGTTGAACCTAGAAAACACTTTTGAGGTAGATTCCTTGATGATGAAAGGACCGATCCATGCAAGAACTTTAGCTTTCAAGTTGCCAAACCTGAGTATGCTTGGGTCAAATGCACACATGACGATGACTACTACTACTACTATTTTGCCATCTGCAAAAACAGTTGTGTGAGAAATGCTGTATATACGTCATATATATTGTTGTGTGAGAAATGGCAGCTTGATCCCTAAACCAAACAACCCAAACTATTGGGATTTAAGGCCATTTTGGTATGGTTTGGTTTGAGACAATCCAACGAACTAGTTTGTGGTTCGTGAATGAGCCATATGTCCATGGTCTTCCCTTTCTTCTGTCCCTCACATGTACAGCTGAATTCAAAGCATCCTGGCTTCTTAAACCACAGTTTCTTATGAGTCCGAAGTCACTGGGAAACTAGCTTAAGTGATCCTACAAGCCAGGATTGCAAACTTTGCAAAAACCTTTCCCAGCTGGGATGGCGGACAGCATCTGAGCCCAAATGGTCCCCCTGCCCAATAATTCTTTAAGCTATATGGGAAAATATCTCTTCACAGCTTTAAGAACTGGGGGCAAAGGGAGTTGTGCATCCCCTGAAGCCGTTCCCTAATTTCCCCTCTCCCTCAATCCTTTAAAGCAGTGGTTCCCAAAGTCGTCCTCAGATGTTGGGACTGCTGTTAAGTATTTGCGGGGGTGGGGCTTAGGATCACAGCATCATAACGATTGCGGCATCACAGACACCTGGTGCCCTTTTAACATACCTGGTGGGTTGGAGGGAGCTTCAGGGGGATTGGGGAGCCCCACAGCTCCTTCCGTAGATCTCCCTGGAGGCAAAAAGAGCCCTGTTTTGAGTGTAAATGTGTGCTAACTGTTGTTAGGTTGTTGAGCGTTTGGGGCTCTTCGGCCTGGAATAAAGGCGCCTGAGGGGAGACATGATTGAGACATACAAAATTATGCACGGAAGGGATAGTTGATAAAGGGATGTTCTTTTCCCTCTCTCAAAACACCAGAACCAGGGGGCATCCGCTAAAACTGAGGGTTGGGAGAGTTAAGACAGATAAAAGGAAGTACTTTTTTACCCAGCGGGTAGTTAATCTGTGGAACTCTTTGCCACAGGAGGTGGTGATGGCATCTGGTCTGGATGCCTTTAAGAGGGGATTGGATGGATTTCTGGCGGGAAATGTCCATGATCACCATGATGGCATGGGCTATAGGCCATGCTGGGTGGTGCAACCTCCTTACATTGGTGGTGGGCTACTTCAGAGTACCGGGTGCAAGGGAGTGGCAACAGGATGCAAGCATCTTGTTGTCTCATGCCTTCCTGGGGCACCTGGTGGGGCCGCTGTGAGATACAGGAAGCTGGACTAGATGGGCCTTTGGCCTGATCCAGCAGGGCTCTTCTTATGTTCTTATGAGCACATTTGCACTCAAGACAGGGTTCGTTTTCCCACCAGGGAGACCCATGGAGGGGGCTGCGGGCTTTCCCAACCCTCCTGAAAGGAATGGCTTTGGTCTCAATTGCCTGATTCTTATCTCTGTATCAAGCTGTGCAGTTTGACATGAATGTCCTCAAGTCTGTGCCGGCAAAACAGATGGCACAGACTTCAGGAGACACATAAGCGGGCCTGTGTCCTTCCCCCGAAGAGACACCTCCGGGTGCCGTGCTGCCCGTAGGATGCAGCAGTAGCCATTTGACTACCGCTGTGCCTACAGCACCAGGGCTGCTAAGGATTGACCTGCAAGTGTTCAGAAAAGGTGTAGCAATCTCATTTCATTAATATTTGTGGCTTCTTTTGGACAGGAAGAATATTCAGTACATGTGAATCCTGTAGGTCACATGTTCCCTGACCAGAGACTGTATTTTCTTGCCCCCTCCCCCCAGTTAGGTGCAGCTTAAGGGAACCAGAGCAAGCTTTGGGCCATCCGAAGTATGATGACGATGCAGCTAGCTTTTTTTCCAGGGATCTGCAAGCCAAATTCCCACTTTGGTGCAAAAACCCTGACCTGGTAGCAGAAGTTTCCCTGAAGACATAGTTTAGCATGACCTTTCTCTTGATGAAGGTGACTTAAGCTGCAGTCCTAACCTTGAGTTAGGCCGGCATAGTTAGGCCAGCAATAAAGTATGTGTGGACCACTCTCGGAGTCAGAGAGGCCAGCACACAGACGTGCACCATCCTCCCTGTGTCTGGGAGTGGTCCAAATGTGCTTTATGGTGGCCCTTGTGCTGGCCAAACTTTGCTGGCCTAACTGTGCTCGCCTAACTCCAGGTTAGGATTGCATTCTTAAGATATGCACAGCTTTTCTATGGTCATGCCTGCTGCATTCATCCTGCAGTTGCAAAATGTTGCCCTGCCCTAAATATTTATTTCCTGCCTGGATGTTAATCACTGCATAAGCTGAAAGTGAACAATTTCAAGCAAGGCTTTTTTTCTGACCTTTGCACATATTTTCTGTTTCCACTTCCACCCTTCCTGAAGGGGGGGCTGTTCCAAGTTCCTGGCAACTTGTGATCACATGATTACCCATCTGTCCTACCTGTGCCTTAATGGCAACCTTTGGGTCCTTTTTGTAAACTTTTCTTCCCACAAATAAGAGGTCATGGTGTAGGAAAGGCTTGTTCCCATCATTATTTCATCTGTTTTTGGTCTTTTTTAAAAATAAAGTTTATATAATGCAAATACAATATAATTAGACACGTGGGAGTTCTGGTTTGGAAGTAGTTCAGCAAAATTTTATGATAAAACAAGTCTCTGACCACAAAAAGCTCCATACAGTGATTTGACAGTAACATATACAATCACTTATGCTAAATGAAAGGCAATGTCACCATGTTAAAAGCGGTACACTGAAAGCCCTTATGTTATTTGCTGGCTAACAAGCCCCAAAAGCTGTAAATCTAACCCAAAGTCAGTGTTAAATAAACTTTGAGAGACTTTTTCAAAAGGTGCCCAGGGTGGTCATGTTTATAAAGTAACATGTCTGCAAAGGAAAGAGTTCTAATAGGATTATTTGAGAATGGCATCATTTCAGCCCTGCTGAGTTGGATGCTTTGGACCTTTATTTCATGCATCGCTTTCGGAACTAGTGTGAAACGAGATCAAATTGGTAAAGGTGGCTCCACTTAAAAGAACCATCTTTTTGTACAGAAAAGTAGTGCTTAAATTCCTGACCCAGTTGGTGAGGTTTTCCATCACATTTTTCACTAGTCGAAACATAGGTAGGGGAAAAAAATGAATGTGTCCTCACTTTTGGAGTGAACCCTTGGTTGGTGTCAATTGGAGCAATTTTGTTGACTTCTATAGAGCATCAGCCATTTGATATCAGTTGGACATCTGATCTCAAGTTCTGAATTTCCAATTTGCCAAGTCATGTGAAACAAGGAAGTGACCCCTGTCAAATACTTTTGGAATGGAAAAGAAAAAACGATGGATATACCATTGGAGCAAAAGGAGCCCCCTTGGGCAGATTTAGCCGACAGGGTTAATGCCTCTGTTTGTCCGAAGATAACAGCTGAAGGTCGTGAGCTTGAGACTACCGGAAGTCTCTGTGAGCGGCAGACCTTGCAAACTGCAGCTGATTAAAAGCTGAGTTCCAGCTGCCTCATGGTTTAAGTCATCTGCTTAAGTCAGCTTAAGTCAGCTGCGTCTCTGGTGGAAGCAGGGAAGCCTCTTATCAGCCAGCAGAAGACAGATGGATGGCTAAGAAAGAAGACTAAATCCAGAAAGAAAGATCTGTATGAGTGTTGTTCTTGAAAGATAGAACATTTCTGTAAATTGTAAAAACCTTTGGGTTTGTGAATAAAAGTCCGCCTAAACCGCCTTGAGTTACAGTCATTAGAGAAATCTAGTGCTCTTAAGAAAGGCGGTATATAAATACATTTATTATTATTTTATTATTAAAAAAAACTACATTGTAAAAATGCCAAGCTTCACACATAGTATGTTACATGCCACCAAAGATGATATACAATCCCTGGAAACATAAAGTGTCCTAAGCATGTGCATGCAACTATTTTGTCCCACCGTTTTGTCAAAAGAAGAATGCTTGTGCTTGATTATTCAGTGATTGGGAGCTGAGGTCCTGCACAGGAAATGAACAGCACTGTTCAGCAGAGAGACTGAATAGTAGGAAGGACATAATGAAATCACTCTTGGAGTTCTGCAAAAGTGCTGGATCCAAAAACCTCTCAATGCCAATTAGCTGTGCTGATGTGATCAACACCAACTATTTGGAACCAATCCTGCCCTTTTCAGTCATTCTCCTTCATACATATTCTGAACACATGGAGGGGTTAGCAGGACCACACCCTAAGGCAATGTTTCTGATGCACGGCAACTGCAGGCCCCCACCTGGCCTCCACATGTTTAGTTGAACATATGAAAAGGGCCTCTATGTGAGCGTCTCTCTGGGAATGTTGCACAACTACGGGGCACCCCAAGAAAATGTACACACATTATAGTATCAAATTTATTATGCTATAATTCATACATATGGTGTACACAGCAGTTGCTTGATTGAGGGCGCAATCCTAAATGGCGCAGCCTCCCTGACTCCAGGAGTGGACCAAACATGCTTTAAGGTGCATTTGCAACACACCTGGGTTCGGATTGCGCCTCCAGTTTATTTAATTAATTGATTATGAATTAGACCAGAGGTTCTCAAATGTTTTAGACCAGGATCCATTTTTTTGAATGGTACTTGTGTCGGGACCCACTGGAAGTGAGGTCATTAATCTGGAAGGGATATCATAGATGGAAGTGACATCATCAAGCAGGAGGTGCAATAATTGTGACATAAAATGCAATCCTAATCTGGATTAGGCCAGCAGAAGTCCCTTGTGCCTGCCCAGGAGTGTTGCAAACACACCGTAAAGCGCACTTGGACCAGTCTTTGAGTAAGGGAGGATGGCGCACATCTGTGCGTCAGCCTCCCTGACTCCAAGCGTGGTGTAAATATGCTTCATGGCATGTTTGCGACATTCCTGGGGACTTTGCTGGCCGAACTCCAGGTAAGGATTGCACCCATAATCAAATGACACTCCTGGAATGCGGACTGGCATTCTTGGACGGCAGAAATTGCACAACCATGAAACATCCTTTATGAAAAGCAAGATTAAGACAAAATATCGTAAAAGCACTGAACTAAGCAAAATTTAAAAATCCCTCACTTGAAAATTCAAACTGTTAACACTCACAGAAGGACTATAGCAAGAATAAGGTCTGCAGCTTCTAAGATGGCTGCTCCCAACATTCTACGACCCACCTGCTATCAGGCTATGACCCATCAAGTGGATCATGTCCTGACCCATAGCTTGAGAAACACTGAATTAAACCAAGTGCATTGACATCTATACATGACCGACATAGTACATAACATCGTACTTGATGGGCCAGGAAAGGGGAAATAGCATGAGGTACAAGACTATCCAAACTTTCCTAGGAGTAAGTCCCATTGACTATAATGAACAAACTGGCATAGCTATTGAAAGTATAGCCTGGTGCAGAGGGCAAAATGATGCCCCGCAAGTGACATCACAACAGGAAGTGACATTACAGGTGTATTTTCATTTTCTTGGTTTTTTGGCCATAACTTGGTGGTGGTGGTGGGATGGAGTGAAGATATTGTACTTTGATTTGTTTAATTTGCATCCTGCATTAAATTCTGCATCAAATGCTATATAACATGATGTATGTAATATCTATAATTCATACATATGAAGGATTTCACAATTTGGCCACTTGTGTCAAGCTCACCTTGTTGCCCCCCTAAAGCTCGTTACCCGGTGCAGTTGCAACCCCCTGCACTTCTTTAGTTATGCCCCTGATGGAACTTACTTCTGAGTTTATATGTCTAGGCTTCAGCTCAAAAGGATCTTCTGGCATCCACAGATATGCATGCTGGGATTGTTCCACACATCTTTTTAATTGCTTCCCTTAGATGACCAAGGGCGTAATCCTACCCCACTTTTCAGCACTGACACAGCTGTGTCAATGGGGCATTACATGTGCTGCATCCTACAGTTGGAGGGCAGTCATGGAGACCTCCTCAAGGTAATGGAATGTTTATTCCTTTACCCTGAAGCTGCATTGCCCTTACTCTGGTGCTGGAAAGTTGATTAGAATTGCGCCCTCAGTGTTGTAGGTTTTCTGCAGTTAAGTATGTATGAATTAGAGTAGTGGTTTTCAACCTTTTTCATGCCGTGACCCCAATAATAATAAATGAAATAAATTATGCATGAGACTGGGGACTCATCATTGGTCCCCCACCCTCCCAGGACCTATCAGCCCACTCTTCACTCTGTTGCCTGTTATCCCCTTGCACCACTGTGTAACCAAATATGCTTATTAGAGAGAGCTGAAAAAGTTACTGTGAAGCCTAACACTAGTGAAAGTTATTTTAGCACCATTGCTAAGTACCTGAGCAGGACTGGGACGCAATCTCCTGGTGCCTGAAGGGATAAACCAGACACTTTCCACTTTACCTGGTAGTGCTCTAGACCGGTGGTCTTCAACCTTAGTCTTTCCTGTAAGTTGCTGCAACCCAGCATCCTGGGTCATCATTTTTTCTGTCATCCAAATTGGCCATGGATGGCAGCTTTTTTGCCTACCCCAGACTGATGACGGAGGGATGGGTGTTCAGTAGGTTACATGATCTACATTTGTGCTTAATGAAGTTGAACCCCAACCTCAGTCTGGTGTCTTCCTTCGGGGTGGTGCTTGGGGGTGGTGCAAGTCTACTTTCGAATGCCTGCAGGGCAGTGGCAGCAAGATACAAGTATCTGGTTGTCTTGTGTGCTCCCTGAGGCATCTGGTGGGCCACTGTGATATACAGGAAGCTGGACTAGATGGGCCTTTGGCCTCATCCAGCAAGGCTTTTTCTTATGTTCTTATGACCCCACGACTGAGGCTCCGTGACCCCATTAGTTGAAGAACACTGCATTAGAGCTCACTGCATTAGAGTTCAGGACAGTGCTTTGGATACATCTGGAATTGAATGGAGGAGGCATTTGGTTTTTTAACTTGCAATATATGCTGAGGTGACTCGGAGGCTAAAGCAGTGTTTCATTCTGAACAATGCCTTTATTTGTTTTGTGAATTTATTGTTTATTGTGTGTGTATGTAGCATTGTTTGTATGTTGCTGGTAGCCGCACCAAATTCCAGGTATGGTCACATACTTGGCCAATAAAATCTAAATCTAAATCTAAAAATTAAAACATGTGTACACTTTTTTGAGGCACTCTGTAAATTCTTGATTGTGTGGAAGCCCCTATTCAATCAATCAATCAATCAATCAATCAATCAATCAATCAATCAATCAATCAATCAATCAATCAAGAAGTATTTATATACCACTTTTCAACATGAAGTTCTCAAAGCGGTTTACAGGCAAATAATAATGAAGTTAAATGTCTCCCTGTCCCCAAAGGGCTCACAATCTAAAAAAATGCAGACCACCACTAGCAACAGCCACTAGAAAAAAACACTGTGCTGGGGTGAAGAGGGACAATTACTCTCCCCCTGCTAAATAAAAGAGGAACACCACTTGGAAAAGTGCCTCTTGCCCAGTTAGCAGGGGTAACTATTAGCTATTGATATTAGCTAGTTAGCTATTGATATTTAGTGATATTTTGAGTTTATTTTATTCTATCTTATAATATCTTGTTAGCTACCTTGGATGCCTCCCTATTAGGAAGGGAAAGATGGGATAGAAATCTGTTAATAATAAATATAAGATGCTATTATTCTAAGAATGGAAACTTCCACTCTTATTTTTTCATGATCATGCATTCTGAAGATAATGACATTAGTTAAAGAATTATGACAAATGATTTTGCAAGTTCTTTTTTCTTGATCTATTTTTCTATTCTTCATGTGCAAACTGCTTGGTTTCATCTAACAGGAAAATGAAACAAATTCATATTTGTTTTTGTGATCTCATACAGACCAGTTTTTCTAAATCTGATAATTTCATGTATACAGTAGGGCTTGTAATGGAAAATGCAGAAGATTATTCTGAGGAGATAGGTGGATGGTATCAGCAGTAGCCCTTTGTCCCCGCAAGCCAGGAGCTCCAGGGCCTGTTTCTGCCACAGGTGTAATTGAGAGCTGCAGCCGATTAGAGGTAAGAAGGGCCCTGGGAATAAAAGTAGACCCTGGGAGGAACAGTGGTGCGAGTATAGTAGTAGAGATTGTTGCAGAGTGAGAGGTGGAAGAGCTTGGAGAGGTGGTTGGAAGGAGGGAGTTTGGGAAGTGTGTGGCTAACTAATGGAGATTGGCTCACTAATGGCTTGTTTGACTGACTGACAGCGCAATCCTACCTGCCCTCTTGCGCCAACGCGATGTCATCACGTCAACGCAAGAGGCGGAGTGCTGACACAGGGGCGCTGATTGCCACCCCCGCGTCAGCGCTCCCGCTGTCAGGCCCAACAGCGCTGATGGCGAGCTTCTCCTCTGTCAGCTGAAGGACGCTGGCACAGGGGAAACTCCGTGCCGAAGCAGCACAGGGATTGGGTGAGGGAGGAAAAGGGAGGGCGGGATGTAGGCGGGACGTGGGTGAGCTTGGGAGGTGGCCATATGGCCACGTCCTAAGCCTGTTCCGGAGGCTGCGGGGCCCCAATTCTTTAGTGGGCACAGATCTGAGGAGCGCAAAGGGGACACTCCCTTAGCGCACGCTCCCTTGCCACGGGAGGCTCTAGCCTCCCCCCACTCAGCGTTGGATATGGCGTGGCCGGCCGGCCTTACCATTCCGCTGGGTAGGATTGCGCCCTAAATTGATTGAATGAAGGCAGAGCCAGCCTTAAGCCAATGTGACCAATGTTGTCACATTGGGCCCTGCATTTTGGGGGCCCCTGCACCAGTGCAGGGAGCATATTGCCTACTGCAGCAGCCACAATCTCGATGGGCTATAGTCAGAGGGGTGAGCAGCGCAGCTTTACCTTGGGCCCTGCCCCTGCCTCTAAACTGCCCAAAATGGGCCTCCTAGAAGGAGTTGTTGGTGATGTCATCATGTCACCACCAACTATTTCCAGGTGCCACATGCAGCACCACATTATCTTGGTGAGGGGGGCCCTGCGGGGAGGGTGGGGGCCCCATGGGAATGCCCCACATTGGGTCCCGCTGCTCCTAGAGCTGGCCCTGAATGAAGGACAATTCAGATCCAGCAGGCACAGATCCAAGCAGCCCCATAGGGCTGGCTGGGGCTTACCCGGATGCAAGAGGAAAACCTCCCCTTGCCCTGAGCTGAGCTGCTGCTGCCTCCTGCTGGGCTTAGGATATGGCCCTGCTATGTTGGCCTTACAATGCCAGCACTGCTTAGGATTGGGCTGCCTGGCTGTTATTTGTTGAAGGAGGGAGGCTAATTAGTCTACTGTGAGCACAAGATTTTGGCAAGGGAATCTAACGGGACAGGACTGCAACTATTGCATTTCTTGGGTCTTCTGCACACTTGACATGCATGGGACTTGCATAAGAATATGCAGTTCTTATATACAGAAATGAAACTCCTTTAAAGGGAGGTTTCAATTTCGAAATCATCTGCAATCACATGTACAAGGATTCTGTACTGAGCCTAGCTGCATTATACTGCTTCCAAGGTTTCAGCAGGATTGAAGGAATACAGAGAATGGGTTCCCTTTTTGCGTCTGTGCAATTGCCTGTGTGAACTAACTCCAGAATTTTTACCAGAACGACATGGTCTGGTCTTTAGGGAAACTTTTCACATAGCCTTTGAGAAGGTTTTCCCAGACATACAACTAAAGATTTTTCCAAAGCTTGCAATCTGCTCTTTCTCCAGGAGTTCCAGGGCTGCAACTATATAGGTCTCATTAGGCTTGTTCATAGAGCTATATTTTAAGAGACTGATTTTTTCCCGGTGTAGTCTGATACTTTTCATTGTAAACCTGCCTTTAGTTCCATTAAGGGGCACGTCGAAGGATTCTTTCAGAGCAGAACACAGCCAACTAGCACATTCATGATTTGAACAGGTGTTTCTAGATTTCTGGGCCAATAGGAAATGACTGGATCACTTTTTCCCCATCCTCCCAGAAAGAAATGCCAGCATAATTAGGGTCCAAAACACTTCAGCAAATCACTGAAATATGTGAAGAGACTGAGGAAATGGGATGGGTAGTACACAATAGAACTAGTGTTCCCCAAAATTGGCATCCTTAAACAGCAAAATACTGCATCTACTCATTAACAATATTCTTCCTTTGCTTCTCTAGACGCATTAGTGTTCATTGTTAATCAATTATCACAATCATCTTTTTCAGTCCATAGCACATAACGTATTTGTTGATTATCTATGATACATCTCGTGCAAATCTGTTAAAAATCATTTTTTTAAATAAAAACTCCCTTTAATACTTAGTAGAAAAGTGCATGTTTGCACAATGAAATAAAATTATCAAAGAAGCTGGAAACTGAATATTGAATGCTCATGTCCTTACATAAAAAGATAAAATCCATGGTTAACTGCTTATACAAAAAAGTGTTCTCTTTCATAATTCTTCCCATCTTTGTCCTGATTTTGTCTTGCTATAAGATTTTCCTGAAAAACTATGTTCTTCTCCATGGCCCTAGGGATTTTTCTAGCATCTAGATTTTTCTATGAGAGTTGGATGGGCAGTTAAATAATGAGGTGGAACAACCCTTTCATGGCATTTCTTGCTGTCTAGTTTTTTTTTTTAATTTGGAAGTCCATACAAAGTTAATCATAGGTGTCTGAATAAGAAGAACACTTGGAGGAAAGTGTGAGGAAAGCCAAAGACAGAGCCCAGAGGATACTTTTTTTCCTAATTTGAAAAGAGTCAACATAACCTGTCGTAACTACCTTGGCGGTAGTTACAGTATTTAAACTGATAAAAATGTCTTGTTGTACCTAAAACAGCTTCTGAAAATAATGATCTGCTTATTCCTGGCTACCAAATACTTGTCTGATTGAAGAAAAACTAACTTTGTATTGCTTCCAGAAACACTTCAGCTAAGGCTTGGCAGACATTCAGGGGAAGGGAGTTCCGAAGCTGACACACAAAGAGTGTCTGACTCATCAAGGGACAACTCTTGGCATGCTGTACAGCTTGCAATGGAACATGCAGAAGGAAGTGGTCATAGAAGTATGTAGGAGAAGGGGAAGAGCTGCCAAAATGGACAAAGCTGTAGTGGCAGGAGAGACGGAAGGTGAACAGAATAACTGAAACCCACTGTGGAGAAGGACTATGACACGATGGGAGTTTACTACTGCTCTTCATTTGTGCATCACCTAAAAGCATACTAGAAGCACAATTCTGTACATGTTTACTCAGTTCAAGAAAGCTTACTCTGAGATACGTGTGAATAGGATTGCAGCAACTTGGATGATAAACTGACTGGGGGCCCAATCCTAAGGTTCATAGCGCCAGTGGTAAAGGCGTACTGTACTACCAGTGCACAGTCCTAAGGCACTTTACCGCCAGTGCTTTGGATTGAAGATGAGGGCCCTTTACAGCTCTAGAGGAGATCAGAGGGTGCTGTGAGCCTCCAAGACCCTGCAGGTGGTCAGCGCTGCCTCCAGTAAGTAAAAAAAGTAAAAAAAGCCACTTTACGGCAGCAGTGCTGCGATCTCTGTGGCATTGCCACTGCTTCCCCCTCCCCACCCATCAAACACCTGACTCCCAACTCCTCTGTAGGAGTTTGGGAACCAGTGATACATATCATATCATATGATAATATGACCTCAAATGGTACCAGCGGGCTAATGACACAGCAGTAGCTCTGGGTTTTATTTCATTTTCATTCTCCCGTTTTCGTTTGACTTGGGTCCTGTGTTTTTGGGATATACATACTCAGTGATGTATTGTGGGTGGAGCCTGAAGGGCAGCTGCTCCAGGTGCAGTTCAAAGGGTTCAAAGGGTGGGTGCAATTTTTGCAATATCAAAATGCAAATAACAGTGCCTGGGGAAAAAAATATATTTTGCGTCCCCCCCTTTCCCAAACTCACCACCAGCGTGTGGCTGTATGCTCTTGGAATTGCGATGACTTCACGTCACCACCCACTTCTTTATTTGGAGGCTCTCCAACAAAGAGTTTAATTTACAAGGCATTCCAATCGACCCTTACTTCCGGATCCTCCAGGTGTCCTAAGGAGGCACTTGAGTAGAAAGGAGGGTGGAAGCAGCAGAAAAAACAGTATGAAAGAAGTCATAGAAAGAAGCCTACTCAGAAGTAAGTCCCATTGTGGGCAATGGGTCTTACTTCCAGGTAATTGTGCATAGGATTGTAGACTTAGTAAAAAGAAGAAAAAGACAACTGCTTGGCAGGATGAACAAAATGATAATCAACCAATACAGTACATAGATTTTATTCATTAAATACTGGGGGGGGGGGGAGAGCTGGAAGGGGACAGACTGCTAACATGCAGCCACCATTTCAATAGCCAGATCAATTTACATTTAAGTCTACAATCCTATGCACAATTTCCTGGGCCCTGGGAGTAAGACCCATTGCCCACAACAAGGCCTTTGGATTGCTCTCTAAGCTGTCATCCTAAATTCTCTTGCTAGTAAATTTCACTGAAGTCAATGGGATTGCTGAACAAACCTATTTAAGGTTGCGCTGTTAATGACTCTCCATTCCTTAGCAACTGGCTTTTCACATATGCTTCACTAAGATCAGCCAATAGCATTCTTTTGACTATACCATCTTTGCACAGGGTCCAGCTAATAAAGCATGAAGAAGATTGTTCTTTGTGGCTATTCCATAGTTTGAAGCATTTTTATTAGGGCTGGGTTCATGGAGAGATAGTGCAGAAACTTTAATTCTGTTTTGGTGTTTTAATAGGTAAATGATGCATAAAGGTTGTTGAATTTTGGTTTTAATATTGTTACTCACTTTAAAGCCATCCAAATAGTATAGACAAAAACTCGAAGGAAACACTAATTAGATGCCTTGGCAACATTGTCCTTGGAGAGAGAGAAAAAAGGAAAAAATATAAATAAAAAACCACCACCATTCTATATCAAGCAATGGCTAATTTGAATTGGAGACTGTTGAGTTTGGGTTGTGCGAGCTCTTTTGGAAACGGTCACAGTATAATCCTGTGCATACTTTCCTGGGATTAAGCTCATTGAACAAAATGGGATTTACTTCCGAGTAACCCTGCCTAGGATTGCACCATTACAAAAGCTGGTGGCTGGCACCTTGTCCCTGATTTGCCCATATGATTTCTTCATGTAGATTATGCTTTTCAATAGATAGAGTGGAGGATTTGGAAAAATGGAGCTCTGTGTACAAGTAGAGCCTTGGACTTATGAGATGGTGCACTAATATTTCTCAGGTGTATTTAACAATGGGAGCAGTATTGATCTGCATCGAGGACTGATCCACTGAATGATTGTAAAGCCTTTTGCACATTTAATGATAATGATCTATAAATACTATCCAGAACGTCATTAGCAAGGAAAAGAAGGTACTTATAAATATATTCATGCTGCAATCCTATGCACACTTTCCTAGGAGTAAGCCTCATTGAACAGAATGGGACTTGCTTATGAGTAAACGGGCAAAGGATTGCGCTGTCAGCCCTCCATGCATTCCCACCTCTTGTTTTATAAAGTCAGGGGCAAACTACATGCTATACAACTTGTGCAAGAGGGAGCTTGGATCCAATGCCTTAGTAAAACAGAGTTCTTGATATAATCCTGCACAGCCGCTTGCTGTCTTGCCCTGCAGCTCCTAAGTCCAGCTCTGCTGAGGCTGTTATCTCATACTGTGGTTGTGAAGATGCAAGAAGTGGAGGAAATGAGGCAGATGAGGAGGAAATGAGACACCGATATCGGTTTTTTTGGATTATTTTTACATGTCACCCCCTTCCCACCCCCACCCCTAGGGGTGCTACTATCCAACTAATCTTGGGCTTAAATGTCATCGGGTCTGTCACCAATCAGCTCAGCGACCCCGGAAACTATGGATTCGACACTAATGTCAGGTGTTTTCGATCATTTTTACATGACACCCCCTGCCCTAGGGGCGCTAGGGGTGTCTACCCCCCACAGTATTTGTCACCAGACCTTAAGGCATACGTGTACAAAGTTTGGTGTCAATCGCTCCAGGCGTTCCAGCAGGTCATTGTGGACATTTTGTTTTGCACCCCTTTTTGCCCCCCCCCCCACGCCGAGGGGGGCTGAACCCGGACTCAAACAGCATCGGGTGCCTAACCGCTTGGCCTGGCGACCCCGAAAACTATGGATTCAACACTAATGTCGGGCGTTTTCGATCATTTTTACATGGCACCCCCTGCCCACTCCTAGGGGTGCTACGGGTGTTGTACCCCCACAGTATTTGTTGCCAGACCGTAAGAAAACTTATGGGCCTTTTAATATCAGGTGTTTTTGATCATTTTTACATGTCACGGTTCTGCCAAATTCCCTGCTGGGCCTTCCCAAGGGCCCCAATGTCCACACCAGGCTAACCAGTTTCCCTTCCAGAGCAGCCTCAGAGATAGGCAAGAGGGAGGGGGTTCAGTCACCCACTGGGCCTCCTCTCTTCCAGCAGCTTTGCTTGGGATCACCGGCTGGCCAGCCTCCTCCAGACTGCCCTCATCACTGGCTTAGTTCCAAAACTACTAACAAAACTTTTTTGGGTGGTGAAGACCAGAAGGGATTATGAAGAGCTCCAGAAGGATCTCTCCAAGTTGGGGAATGGGCAGCAAAATGGCAGATGCTTTTCAACGTAGACAAGTGTAAAGTGATGCACATTGGGCAAAAAAACAAAACTTCACCTATAGGCTAATGGGTTCTGAGCTGTCTGTGACAGCTCAGGAGAGAGATCTTGGGGTGCTGGTGAACAATTCAATGAAGGTATCGACCCAGTGTGCGGCAGCAATTAAGAAGGCCAATTCCATGCTTGGGGTAATTAAAAAGGGGTTGAGAATAAAACAGCCAATATACAAATCTGCCATTGTACAAATTGATGGTAAGGCCACACCTGGAATATTGTTTCCGGTTCTGGCCGCCCACTTCAAAAAGGACATAGTGGAGATGGAAAAGGTGCAGAAGAGAGCAACAAAAATGATTACGGGGCTGGGGCACCTCGCTTATGAAGTAGGACTGCAGCGTTTGGGGCTCTTCAGCCAAGAAAAAAGGCGCCTGAGGGGGGACATGATTGAGACTTACAAAATTATGCACGGAAGGGATAGAGTCGATAAAGAGTCAATTCTTTTCCCTCTCTTAAAACACCAGAACCAGGGGTCATCCGCTAAAACTGAGGGTTGGGAGAGTTAAAACAGATAAAAGGAAGTACTTTTTTACCCAGTGGGTAGTTAATCTGTGGAACTCTTTGCCACAGGAGGTGGTGATGGCATCAGGCCTGGATGCCTTTAAGAGGGGATTGGATGGATTTCTGGAGGAAAGGTCAATTGTGGGCTATAGGCAATGATGGATTGTGCAACCTCCTTACAATGGTGGTGGGCTACTTCAGAGTACTGGGTGCAAGGGAGTGGCAACAAGATGCAAGCATCTTGTTGTCTCATGCCTCCCTGGGGCACCTGGTGGGCCGCTGTGAGATACAGGAAACTGGACTAGATGGGCCTTTGGCCTGATCCAGCAGGGCTCTTCTTATGTAATTATGTAATCATGTTATAATTCATGTAATTATAAAAATATATAATTTTTATTACCAATCATGTATGGTGCCAATTATATAAAGAAACGTCAAATTACAAAAAATGAAATATGAGTAAAACAAGCTTAGTTGTCATCGGGTGTTGGTGAATGTTGGCGTGTTCCCCCAAAGTATTGTGGTGTGTCGCCTCTGACACACATGTCATATGTTCGCCATTGCTGCTCTAGGAGCTGCTTGGAGGAACTTGGTTCATAAAAATAATGGGCAGAGAAAGGGTTAAGAACCACCACACAATCCCACTGCACATTTTCCCCTTCTGAAGTGACTTTGCTTCTGTTGGGGCACTGTTAAGTGCATTCTCAGATAAAGTGTAGTTAGTCCTAAAAACTGAGCGTGGCTTCCATGGCAGGAAGTTCTTGAAGATTTGCAGGGATGCTTAAGCCCCAGCACCTCTCTGGCTTTTAAAAACAAATTAAGCACTGGAATCAAGAAAATAGTCCCAGAACGGAGAGCTAAGTGGATTAGGCAACAAATGTGATGGATCTGGAAATGAAGATAGGAGATGGGGATGATTTATTTTTTTAAAGAAATACATAGGAAATCTTTGAACATGATTAGAAGTAGAGAAGAAAAAGGAAGAGCAAAGAGAGATTTTTGTTGATGAAAGAGAAGATAAAAGATAACACAGAGAGGCTGGAAGAAGGAGGTGAAGAAAGAAGAAAATGTAGCATGGAGTTGTATCTCTTTTTTGGATTGGTGGTGTAAGATTTCAGAATGAGAAACAGAAAAGGATAAAAAGGCAGCAGCTAGGAGGAGGAACAGAGGAAATGACTCAAAAAGACGTACGTAGGATCTTTGGGTGAAAGAGAAGAGATGTGACATATGAGAGGGCTTAAAAGTAAATAAAATGTAGATGCTAAATAAAATGGGATGCTAAGAGACCTTTGAGGACAAGGGAGACATAAAGAAGGAATCATAGAGTTGCATGTTGTCAAAGGCTAGCTTCTGATGTTGTTAGTGCATGTTTGGACAAGTCATAAAATGGCGCCACTATCAGTAAATCCCAATATTGGCCCCCTTTGGGAGGTGCAGTACTCCTATATGGTTATCATGCGATTTATCCAATCCGATCACATGTTAAAAACACTAGCTAGTGTTTTATTAATCTAACCAATGAATAGTGGTGCAAGAGTAATAGGCTACCTCAGAATGCCATATGCAGGGGAGTGGCAGCAAGATACAAGTATCTGGTTGTCTTATGCCCTGACTGAGGCATCTGGTGGGCCACAGTGAGATACAGGAAACTGAACTAGACAGGCCCTTGGCCTGGTCCAGCAAGACTTTTCTTGTGTTCTGATAAACAGAGCAACGCTACATTGCAGTGAACAGTTTTCAGTATTGTATTGAATGATTTATTTTCCAGGTTGTCTTAAATATTATTTTAATTGGTTTATATCATGCCCTTCCAAGCTCAGGCAACTCACACTGTAAATACTTCAAAATTAAAGATGAAAAGTAACAGGTAATTATGGCACATGAGCTGTAGACATGGTTTTTTTTTGGGGGGGGGGAGGGCACACTGTACTCTCCAGGAATACTTATGCTCATAAATAAATTGTTAAAGAAGTGGCTTTGTTAGTTTAATCATTATGATTAACACTTAGCAATAGCTTCACAGGCTTCTGCAACCTCCAAGGTCAAAGCTGAAGGTGAAACCTTAAACTTGAAAAATCTCTCCTTTTCCATGATGAGGCTGTGCACACCCTCTACAACAGCTGCACTGTCATGGATGTCTCCTCTCCATAGGTAAAGCAACAAAATGCTTCTCTTTATTTGCTGTATCAGCCTTTCCACTTGTTTTAACGCTTCATTTTACATGCCAAGCAAATAAATCTGTTTGATCCATTCATTACATTATTCCAGAGAGCATCCTCTGTGTGTTCCCCCTTCACGGAAACTACCCCAAGACCTGATAATTTTTAATGCTCTGGGAACACTGTAGCTTTTCCTTCTTGTTTGTCCATTGTAACAGAGCTCATTTTTCAGGGGAGGTTTCCCATTATTTCTAGGGGAAAAAAAAAAACTGTGGTCAAAGCCATGTACTGCCAAGCCTTTTGATCTCCTGAATCCTCTTCATATCCCCAATAAAAAAGAAGAAGAAGCCAGTGATTAAGACAGAGTTCCTTAAAGAACACATAGTCAGGCTTCTGTTTGACCAAAATGGTTTCCCAGTGAATCAAACCTTTCTCAGCTCAGTGGGATGTTGCACAATAGGCCCTGAAAAGATGGATAGAGCAATTGTCCTGTTTAGTGATCCACGAAAGGGAAGGAGTCCTTACTGAAGGGAGACCTTACACTAAATCTGACCTGACACTTTAGGAATAAGACAATAAAAGGTCAAGGGGACTAACGAGAGGAAAAAAATCAAACAATGCGTGCCACAGCCAGCACACAGCTCCTGCCACACAGACTATGGGGCAGCAGCGCTAACGGCCTCAGACATGTGAAGGCTAAGCGAAGTGGAAAGAACTTGAAGTTTCCTTCTGAAGAATTGTGGCCCAGAATTTTCACAACTTACCCAGGCCTCCCAAAGAGGTCAAAGTGGCACAGTTAGATCTGAGGGGGGAATTTTTTTAAAAAAAATTAAATTATCTAATGGGAGTGGGTGGGGAACATTTAGATGTTGTATAGATGTAAACATTTTTTTTTTAAAGGCAAAATATCTGACAAGACATGAAGATAATTTTGGAGAGAAAAGGAAATAATGTAGGAAACTGTGTATGAATGTGGAATTTGTGTATCAACCATCATTTCAATTGTACATGTGTACAATGACAAATAAATTTCTATTTCTAAAACAACACAGGAAAAAAAATCAGAGCTGGATTTTGCAGTGAGAACTTCCTTCAAGCATTCAGCCATTGTCTCTTTCTCCCTATGAATGAATTCTTGTTCTTGTGATCTGCCTGGAGACAAAAGGAGGAATTTTTGTGGCTCCTGTGTGTATCTCCGTTGTCAATGGCATCTCCATTATCACTTCTTTGTAACAAGGTTCTGCCCTTGTTAAAATGAGCAGCCTCTTCCTGGCCATGTTGAGCAGATACTCTAATTACTTTTGGGGTGTTGGCACCAACAGAACAACCTTTAGAGATGCTAACAGCTAGCCCCCATGCTTCAATGGCATTCCTCATTGTATACTGCAGGTAGAAAGACTTGCCTTCTTCATATAAATGGAAAATGTTGAGCCATTTAAATGGCATTGTTCAACTTGGTGGTTTCTCCAGGAGGCCCACAGGCATTGCCATTCATCCTAGTACCATTTCTACCTTGTAAATAGAATTACTAAGCGTTTTAACCACCCAACCCATTTAAAAGCATGGTGCTAGAGAGATTTCTTTTGGAAGGCATCTTGGATAAGAAATGCAAGCCAGGGGAGGTTTGATGTCCAGTGACTATTAGAATGACTGGCACTCATAGTGAACAAAACATCTGGCTCTAAAGTTAAAGGGTCTCAATTCTAATTTCTGCTCTTGGTGATTAAGGGGTGGATAATATGCAGCTGGGTATAGCTGGTGTGTGGCAACTCATGTACTTTTATAGATATTTCATACAGAAGAAAAGAAAATATGTACTTAGGCATCAGTCATGGATCATAGGTAGCTCTTTCAGATCTAGATTGGGATACTAAATTTAGGGCCCCGTTCTATCCAACTTTTGAGTGCTGGTGCAGCCATGCCATGCCATCGGGATGTGCACTACAGTGGATTGGGAGCAGCCATCTTGGAAACTGCAGACCTTACTCTTGCTATCCTCCTTCTGTGAGTGTTAACAGTTTGAATTTTCAAGTGTGATTTTTTTTTTTAAAAAAAAAATTTAGTTCAGTGTTTTTACATATTTTGTCTCAATTTCTGCTTTCTGTCAAATATGTTTTATGATTGTGCATTTGCTTCAGTCCAATAATGTTCAGTCCAGTTTGCATTCTAGGAGTGTCATTTGATTACATCACACTGACAGCACTTCCTGCTTGATGATGGCACTTCCGGCTATGACATCACATCCAGATTAATGACAATACTTCCGGTGGGATCCTAACATGACTGCCATTCTAAAGAGTGGGTCCCGGTCTACAAAGTTTGAGAACCACTGTTCTAGCCTGTTATAGAAGTGATACATAAGCTCCACGTTAACAGAATTTGAGCATGCAAATTAGAACAAGTTCAGTTCTTCCGCTTAGTCTGAGTTAGGAAAGAGGCAACATATGTTCAGTGCAGTGTGTGGCATACAGCAATAATACCTTGCAAAGTTAATCCATTTTGGGTAACGTGACAATAGGTTATTCAAATCAACCTATCTTGTCTACTGTTCAGTATCTCAGTTTTACCAATTTGGGATTGAACCCTAGCAGCAAACAGCAGATTGCCTTGACATATAATCTTCTGTATTTTTTACCCAGTACAGTTGTGTACTCAGTTTATGAGGAATGACTTTCAAAAAATCACTTGCCTAGGAGAGCGTAAAATGATGATTGATATCTTCAAACTTGCTTTAGCCATGAGGGAAGAGGGCTTGCTTCAGAGAGTGAAAGTCATAGGAGAGGTGGTCCCCCACAGAAAGAAAGAAAGAAAGAAAGAAAGAAAGAAAGAAAGAAAGAAAGA
>JAJKFI010000007.1:3370438-3413610 GCA_029204185.1 Lerista edwardsae | reverse complement strand
AAAGAAAGAAAGAAAGAAAGAAAGAAAGAAAGAAAGAAAGAAAGAAAAGGATCTATTGCCTATTTTCGTATTCCAAGTAATTCCAATGTTTTCAAATTCATTGTTGCTCAGTTCAGTTTAGCTCAATGCCAAACATTGTTAACCGGGGGGGGGGGGACCACAACCAGGACCTTGTTAGGCTAATTTACAGGAGCAGGATCTCATTCTCATGAGTGACAGCCCAACCGGTGTGCTCTCCGATGGGCATGGACCCCTCTGCGCAGAGACGTAACAAGGGTGGAGCCTAAGGGGCACCTTCCCCAGGGCACTACACCAAGGGGGCACAATTTTCCTGCAGACCCACTTTAAAAATGTTAAAAAGTTAAGGAAAAAACCCCAGATAGCTTTCCCAGACAGCAAACCACTTAATTTGGAGTGCTCTTCAGGCAGTTTTCTGAGGTTCCTGCTGCCTTCCAGGTTGCATGGAGGCCCCTCCCTTTGCCAGTGCCACATATGCTTCCTTGCCCCAGGCACTTTTTTTGTCTAGTTATGCCTCTGCCTCTGCACATACCTAGCCTGATTGACCCCTGACCTGGTTGGGCAACTGTGGGAAACAAAATGGTAGACTTGATAGAACTTTTGCACGATCCAGCAAGGCTCTCATTTTCTTAGCATCATTATTTTTGGAGGCTGAGAATTTATTCTTGCTGCAGGAGAAGTACTGTAGTGTAGGAAAAGTGCTGTAGTGTTGTTGTTGTTGTTCAGTCGCTAAGTCGTGTCCGACTCTTCGCGACCCCATGGACCACAGCACGCCAGGCCTCCCTGTCCTCCACTAGCTTCCGGAGTTCGCCCAATTTCATATTCATTGCTTCGGTGACACTATCTAACCATCTCATCCTCTGTCGCCCCCTTCTCCTTTTGCCTTCAATCTTTCCCAGCATGAGGGTCTAAAGAGTCCTCTCTTCTCATCAGGTGGCCAAAGTATTGGAGCTTCAGCTTCAGCATTTGTCCTTCCAGGGAGCAATCAGGCTTGACTTCCTGGAGAATTGACCGATTGGATCTCTTTGCAGTCCAGGGGACTCTCAAGAGTCTTCTCCAACACCATAATTCAAAAGCATCGATTCTTCGACGCTCTGCCTTTCTTATGGTCCAGCTCTCACAGCCATACATGGCTACTGGGAAAACCATCGCTTTGACTATGCGAACCTTGGTTGGCAGGGTGATGTCTCGGCTTTTGATTAAGCTATCTAGGTTCACCATAGCTTTCTTCCCAAGAAGTAAACGTCTTTTAATTTCATGGCTGCAGTCACCATCTGCGGTGATCTTGGAGCCCAGGAAAATAAAGTCTGTCACTGCTTCCATTTCTTCCCCTTCTGTTTGCCAGGAAGTGATGGGAGTGGTTGCCATGATCTTAGTCTTTTTAATGTTGAGTTTCAAGCCAATTTTGGCACTTTCCTCTTTCACCCTCATCAAAAGGTTCTTTAGGTCTTCCTCACTTTCTGCCAGTAGAGTGGTATCGTCTGCATATCTGAGGTTGTTGATGTTTCTCCCAGCAATCTTGATTCCAGCTTGTGAGTCATCCAGCCCTGCCTTCCTCATGATGTACTCTGCGTATAAGTTAAATAAGCAGGGTGACAGTATACAGCCTTGTCGTACTCCTTTCCCAATTTTAAACCAGTCGGTTGTTCCATGTCCAGTTCTAACTGTTGCTTCCTGACCCGCATAAAGGTTTCTCAGAAGGCAGATCAGGTGGTCTGGAACTCCCATCTCTTCAAGAACTTGCCACAGTTTGTTGTGATCCACACAATCAAAGGCTTTAGCATAATCAATGAAGCAGAGGTAGATGTTTTTCTGGAACTCTCTTGCTTTCTCCATGATCCAGCGAAGGTTGGCAATTTGATCTCTAGTTCCTCTGCCTCTTCGGAAACCAGCTTGTACATCTGGTAGTTCTCGATTCACATACTGCTGAAGCCGAGCTTGTAGGATTTTGAGCATGACCTTGCTAGCATGTGAAATGAGTGCAATGGTGCGGTAATTCGAGCAATCTTTGGCATTGCCCTTCTTTGGGATTGGAATGTAGACTGATCTTTTCCAGTCTTGTGGCCACTGTTGGGTTTTCCAAATTTGCTGGCATATGGAGAGCAGCACTTGGACAGCATCATCTTTTAAGATTTTGAGTAATTCCGCTGGAATGCTGTCACCTCCACTAGCTTTGTTGTTAGTGAGGCTTTCTAAAGCCCACTTGACTTCACTCTCCAGGATGTCAGGTTCGAGCTCAGTGACTGTACCACTGTGGTTATCAGGAACATTGAGATCGGCCTTATAGAGTTCCTCTGTGTACTCTTGCCACCTCTTCTGAATCTCATCTGCTTCTGTTAGGTCCTTGCTGTAGTGTACCATGGCCATAAAGTACAAGGAAGGGCACATGATCTCCACCCACTTCGAAGGAGCTTGCATTTTCATAGTTTTCTGCTGGATTGGTGGTCCAATCCTATAAGGCCTTCCTGTGCTAGCACCTTAATGGGATACACACCTAATTTATTCAGGCTAGATCAAACGAATTAAGAGTGCAATCCTAAACTGGAGTTAGGCCGGCATAAACTAAGTCAGCAAAGTTTGGCCAGCACAAGGGACACCATAAAGCAGGTTTGGACTACTCTCGGAATCAGGGAGGATGGCTCACGTCTGTGTCCTGGCCTCTCTGACTCTGAGAATGGTCCAAACATGTTTTACAGTAGCCCTTGTGCTGGCCAAACTTTGCTGGCTTAGCTTATGCCGGCCTAACTCAGTTTAGGATTGCGCCCTTAGTCACCATTTTTAGCAGTATTATTTTATTAGGCCAAAGGCAAACTGTTGTAAGTATCACAACTAATTAGGACTAGTAGTCCTGTTCCCCCCCCCCAAAAAAAAACGATAATGGCAACACCATTATAGAGTATAGGCAACACCATGACTATTGTTGTGAAGAAACATATTAGTATTTGCTGAAATTAAATTGCAGATTGTTAGGATAGGAAGTGAAGCACAATTGTTCCTGATTCATTTAATATGACTCACCCCAACCAACATGCACAGGCTGCATCTGGTTTAGAGAATGCAGTTCTGAACAAATCTGCTTAACCACAATCGCATTCCGAAGTGAAGAAAGTTCCAAAAGGAACAGAAATCCCTAAATAGTGAGGAATTTGAATTTCCCACATGCCTTTCCCCCAAGTTCTGATGCAAAGATATTATGAGAAAACAACCATGTTCATAATGTGTGTGTCTTCCCATACATCTGTGTTTATCAATAACCCTTTCTTAATAATATATTGGTATCAATTCATAAAATCAGCAAAATCAAGTACTGTAGTATAGCTTTTCCTGGATGGTGCCACTTCAGGCTACAAATGGGAGGTTGTGCGTTTGAATGTTACCCAAGCCAAATGTGCGTTGTAAAATAGAATGTTGGTCAGATGCATAGGCTGAATCTTTCTTCCTAATCTTATGCCATAATGGGAGATATTCTGTGTATTTGGTTTTTTTTTTAGATGATGGAAGCATTCAAACTTTCAGCTTACATCGTGCACCTTGAAGTAGTTCAGCCCAGGAATAGGTTTACCACTTGATTTTGCAGCTTGCAATGATCTTGGCTGTGCTGAGTTCTGACATAACAGTGCCAACCAGTGCATTTTGAACAGAGTCATACTGTGGCTAGATTACATAAGAACATAAGAAGAGCCCTGCTGGATCAGGCCATAGGCCCATCTAGTCCAGCTTCCTGTATCACACAGTGGCCCACCAGGTGCCTCAGGGAGCATTTGAGACAACAAGATGCCTGTATCCTGTTGCTACTCCCTTGCACCTGGCATTCTGAAATAGCCTACTTCTAATGTAAGGAGGTAGCACCACTCATCATGGCCTATAGCCCACAATGTTTTCCTCCAAAAATATGTCCAATCCCCTTTTAAAGGCACCCAGATGCCATCACCACCTCCTGTGGCAAGGAGTTCCACATACTAATTACCCACTGAGTAAAATAGCAATTCCTTTTATCTGTTCTAACTCTCCCAACACTCAATTTAGATTAATAAAGCCACTAATGGCTTAATAAAGTCATTACCAGTTGGAGTTTTTGTTACCAATGTGAAGTCTGGTCCATACTTATGAAGATGGCTTAGATGTTAGGGATGGCGATTTTTTTTTTTTGAAAACTGCCTTTAAACACCACATTTTGGTGTTTAAGATATTTTCCAGAACTTAAAATAGACTACTTTTCCAATTAGAAATTATATTGTGGCTGCATTTGCTGATATTATATCACCTATATATCTACCAAGTACCATAAAAATGAGAACTTGGAATGAGAATGTAGAATAAAAACACATAACACCACAATTTGCGATTTTAATCAAGAAATTTTGGAAAAGATACCAACAAAAAAGCAGACCCCTACAGATCATAAACTATTTGTTTGCATTGAAGCATGACTGAAACCAAATTACTCTTTATTGCTGCAATAATAAGCTTTTTTGGAAGCAGCTCACTGAAATTATTGACATCTACATTAGCATGGTTAAGATTGGTCTGTAAAGGGGACAATTTTTTTAGGAGTATGTCAAGCAAATGGATGTGAGCAGTGTATTCAAAAGCCCTTTACCAAACATATGGTAGATGTGCATATAGAAGGATTCCCCCCTGGTCTCTTTTGGATCATCAAGTTAATTTCTCACTGATTTGACAATTAGCTGGAGGTTGCTGTTGGTGGATACTTGTCAATAAGCTGTAAGTGTAAGAACATGAAAACCTTTAACAAGGACTGATAGGAAATCATTGATTCATGGAGGAAGCCTAGGTTAACTGAAGATTAATTAAACACATTTAAAGGGATGAGCAGAAGCTGAGGGATGAGAGAAGACTGAATTTTGCCCCGAGCGAAGCTGCTATTGGATCCAGCAATTGGAATGGTGACAGATAATAGCTTCTCAAGCATTTGCATTTAGTGCAGGGTACCCCTTTGAGAGATGCTGAAACCATTCACTGTTAAAAAAAAAAAGTAAGCAAGATGTTCAAGAGATAATAAGGTCCAAGATAAAACTTAGGTATTTTTCAGGAACAGCCTTTGCCTGCCTTAAGCCTCTTCATGCAGCCTGCATGTCAGTCAAATTTTAATTTTGCAGTTAATCTTTAAGGTCAATATTATGCTTGCTTACTTTTTAGGATTATAATGAAATCACCTTGGGATTTGTATGGTGTGGATTGAGTTCCTTTTACTTCTTCATACCTACTTCAGTTTGTGAAGGGTTGCATACTTTACGAGGTAATATTTTTCAGTATCAATTAATCACAATGATTTTAAGTACCTGTGAAAAGTGATCCCATTTTTCGTACAGCGATTCATGCACCCCTATGCAGAACACGCAGTCATTATTAAAGACGTAGAGATTAACTTTTACACACGTGCTGGGTGAATGCGCGGCAATCCTCCCTGGCGGGAAATATCTGAGTCAGCCATATTGTTACGCCCATGGCTTCAAGAAAACGATATCATGTCGTCTCCAGTCAAATATTAAACCTCCTTGGTCTGCACCAAACCCAGCGCACCTTAGGTGCCCTGGGGAGTCTCCCCGGGGCAAGAGCATGTTCATCCCTTTGCCTCAGGGGAGACTCCAGCCTCCCTGTAGGGGTCCTCAGATCTGTGCCTGCTATCTAGTAGGTGCAGAACCAATGGGGCCTTGGATGCAGCCTAATGGCCGCATCCCATCGGCCCGCCCACCCCTGCCCAGTTCTGCTCACCCTGCTCTCCCTCCTCCCAGAGCCTCCGTTGTGTCAGCCCAGAAGGCGGAACAGTGAACACAGAAAGAGATGGAGATCCCCCCTCCATCCACGTGACTGCTTCAGTTGATTTTGTGGATGGGCTGGCCTGGTGTGAATGTCAATTATAAAGTCTGTTTGGGCATAGACATAGATAATAAACATTTGTTGTTGTTCAGTCGCTAAGTCGTGTCCGACTCTTTGTGGACTCTTCTTCATGGATAATAAACATAGGGCCAGGTAAACTATGGAACTTTCAGGTGTATGGGTCAGCTGGCTCATTTTAATCATGAGGAACTTTGGCCTTTTTCATCATGGCCTTTTTGTGGCTGGTAAGAATGAGGGGCCAGCATCACAAACTGGGAAAAGACAAAAGCAAGAACTCTCAGGCTGCAGAAGATGATTTACTGAAAGCTCACTGATGATCCCATTACATTACATTTCAAGCTATATGCTGTACAGCAGAAAAGAATAACTTAAGAATGGCACTCCCCAAGGATCTATAGTCCTTGTGGAGAATGAGACTGTCTTGTTTCCAAGAATGCTATATAAAGAAACAAAAAAGATAGAACCATCGCATGTGTCATCTCTGAAAATGGTGCATCAACCATATATTTCAGTATGCCAGATATTTCAGTATGCCAGATTTTGCAGCATACATAGTTTATATGGCATGAGCAATTCAGAAGCCCTCTGTGTGACCGAACGGGATCTGAAAGAAGCAATCATTTTATGGGCAACATTTGCAATGTTGACATCCCAAGTAGACTTTGTAAGATTCATATTTGGCCCTTTTAAGAGTTGTGTTGGCCATTTCTTTCTTGTATCTGCAGTCAGTCATTATCCGCTAGGATTAGATTCCCAGAAATCCTCTCACAGATAGCAAATTTGCAGATAATGAACCAATTAATCCTATGGGATCAATGGAGTTAGGTGCAAGGCATCAGAAGAATGATGCCCCTTACAGCCTCTCAGGAACCCAGCAGAGTGCAGCAGGAAGTGCCAAAAGATCTCTGAATGCTGCAGAGATCTTCCAGAGACTTTCAGAATGGCACCTGTGACCAAATGGCCATGCTGGACATGGCCAACGTATGCTGCCAGCCACTTTAAAGGGGTCAGCGCTGGTCACAGGTACCATTCTGAAGTTCCCTGCAGACTTTGGAAGGTCTCTGAACAGTGGATAATGAGGACAGATGCTCAGATAACGAGGTAAGTAGCAATTCCGCCCCTTGCAGAGAAGTGAATTCAGAGATAGTGAGCTCACATGTAAAGAGGACTGACTGTGGTTTGTTTGGCCACATTGTTTGGTAAATGCCTGTGGTAATAGATTGCTGTTAAAATCATAGAGGCCCTGTGTTTCTGGAATCAAACTAGTAGAATAAGCTCTGCTATACAGGGCAGTGATTAACTTTACTTTGAACACCATTGAGGAACATCCTGTCTAGCCCAAGGCTATACCCATGTCTTTATCTTCTGAGAAATGGATCACTTGTAAATCTTTGGCCCTAATTTAGGGCACAATCCTGTGCATGTCTACTCAGAAGTAAGTCTCATTATATCCAGTGGGACTTACTCCCAGGGAAGGGTGTATAGGATTGCAGCTTCACTCTTCAACTGAAATCTCTCTCTCTTTCTTAGTAACTAGAGCTTCATTTTTCCTTATTTTCATAACAGCTATGTATAATTGATGGTGTCTACACAATTTAAACAGATAAACAAAAACCTAGAAATGATAGTCTTTCTAGCGATGAGAGAAAACTACAGAATAGCTACAGGAATGCCGTAACATAGGTCACATGAAATATTCACAGAAATTTGTGCACCACAATCCCTTTTGAAATTTCTCTTCCATAACAATCATTTTTATATTGTTTGGAAGATGTTGCATTAAGCTAAAAAAAATCCATTTCAGTGGGCGGATTTGATAATGAAGAACACTGAATGGCAATGAAAACACTTTTGTGCGCTGGTTCCGAAAAAGAAAGTAAGTTCAAGAAAAAAAAGTGGGGTTAAGGCACAATGTAATCAAGCTGAGCTCAATTTAAAAAGGTTACTGGCTTCCTTCTGGAATTAAGAAAACCAGGAAGAGGAATGTGGAAAAGAAAAAAAAGCAAAGGCTTTACCACAGAATTGCTATGCTTTACCATTTCCCTAGAGCCGCATCTAGCCAAATTTGTAATTTTCTGCCACCTATTTAAATATATATATTTTAAAAGTCAAGTCATCCTTTAAAATACAAAATGTCACGCAGCTCAAAACGACTATAATTTTCCAAAGGCTTTATAAAATTCCAGACATGCTTTTGGTCTAACAGGAATAAATCTTTTGCAACTATTATCATTTGTGTCACTCACAGAAGGAAATTGACAAATCAGTGAAGTTCAAGTCAAGCCACATGCAGCTAAGGACATAATTTAGACTTAAGTCTGGCATTTCTCCTCCTGTTTGGAATGTGAAATATGGATTGACCATGATGATCCACTAATAGATGCTTTGGAAGACAATCTTTTTTCAGGCCAACAGGGAAAATAACAAATGCACAATCTTTACTCATGTGAAAAGCACAGTTTACTCAGACTACTGGGAAAACCAGGAAAGAGGGTCACAAGCTTTTAGCTCTGAGTTTGTCTTATACTAATAACACACATTGGAGGCTCCTACAGCTGGAACCGTCTGTTTGAGCTGATGTTTTGCCACACCATTGGGAAAAAAAAACCTTGTTTGGTTTGAGTGTACTTCAGCCTTCATGCATCCCAAAGAATCAGCATTTAAAGCAATCTTGTGATTGCATGACCATCCTATCCCTGTTTTCTGCAGATGGGGAAAACAGTGTAATGAGGTGATCCTATTCACCCTCTGGGCTGGCCTGAGCACCATCACAAGCTGTTGCAACCATATCATAAAGCACATTGCAAAAACAGTGCCAATGTTAATGGTGCCACAGGGAGGCCTGTGTTGTGCCACCAGTGCCAGTTCCAGATGGAGCATGTGCCAGATGAGCAGCGCAGGGGCAGGGGTTGGGCAGGGAGGGGTCAGAGCAGAGGCGGGGTGGGCAGATCAGACCCAGGAAGAGGTGGGATTGGCAGAGGTGCATGCCATTTCCTGTCCCTCTTCCTGGGCAAGACATGAGGCAGTGTGGATTTGCACCAGCTATTTAGGAGATGCAGGCCTGGGTTGCCCTATTGCAGCAGCTGGGACTTTTCCCGGGGCAAGAGGACAAACGTCCTCTTACCTTAAGCAGCCTGCCAGTGTTGCAACTCCCCCCTCACAGGATATTATTTATTTTATTTAATAATTTATATACCGCCTTTCTCTGTTTTCACACAGCATTCAAGGTGGTTTACCTAGTGGAACCACCACCTTTCAATGTGTTTTTTTTTTTGCAATTTTGTTCCGTGAGAGGAAATTCTGATTGAAAAGCAGTTTATAAATAAAATAAACAGAATAAGGGCCCAATCCTAACCTGGAGTTAGGCCGGCACAGTTAGGCCAGCAAAGTTTAGCTGGCACAAGGGACACCGTGAAGTATGTTTGGACAACTCTCGGAGTAAGAGCAGCCAGCAGACAGATGGGCGCCATCATCCCTGACTCCGAGAGTGGCCCAAATGTGCTTTATGGTGGCCCTTGTGCCGGCCAAGCTTTGCTGGCCTAACAGTGCTGCCTAACTCCAGGGTAGGATTGTGCTCTAAGTTTCTCAGCAGTGTTAGACAATATCCACCATTTCCTGTTCTTTGATAGCCTCTCGGTTGTATAGAAAAAATTTCTCTGGAAGCCATATTATTTGCATTGGCTTTAGCTGCAGGGGCATAAAACAGTAGTTTATGCCACGATCGCTAACTGTCTCCTAAACTTGGCGAACAGCAATAGGCATTCTGCTCTGTAAATGCAGCAGTTTATAGGATTGAGATGTAAGAGTCTTTGTCCACAAAACACTGGCCATGTGGCATCCGACCAGATAGCGGTCTCTCTCTCTGCACAAAGTTCATTCTTAGGTATCGGTTTTGGAAAGGAACTAATGACAGGCAGGCAGTGGCTTTCTCCTTGTGGACAATGCAAATGATCCTTAGCAAATCCCCAAGCCAGTCTTGTTGCTCAGTTTTATTATGTGACATGGTTGCAGCCAGACATTGTAAGAGGGTAAAGGGATACTATGCACATCTTTGGTGGGAATGTTCTAAGGTAATTGAATTTTGGAAAAGGTGGAGGATTTATGTAACCTTAAGCTGGAGCTGTCTGGGAAAGTGTTATTTATGGGAGTTTTGGGGAACAATAAAGTAAAAAACCCCAAACAGGACTTATTTAAAGCTATGATTCTAGCTGCCCATGCAGTAATAGCAACTGGGTGGAAGGATGCATCAAAATGGACTCTGGAAAGATGGAATTGGTATTTATATGAACAGATACAATTAGATATACTGTCAATTTTGACACAGGATAAGACATGGGAAGATAAAACAACAGATATAAGAAAGGAATGGCTGGGATATATAGAATGGGTAAGAGAAGGGGGGCCAATAGTGTTATACTGGTTAAAATCCAAAAGGTGTGCTCATGGCTGCAGATACAAATTCAGATGGTTGTTTTTTGGGGGGTGGGTGGGTGGGAATATACAGGGGGAAAATGATGGGTTTTTTATGTATGGTTATGTAAACATAAGAGAAATGGCTATATATGGATAGGTAAATATATATGTCATCAAATAATAAAAAAAAATTAAAAAAAATATGGTTGCCGCCGGACAGCTTTTGAAATAGACCCTTGCTTAATTTAAGAAGGTATCCTTCCCCCCTCAAGACTTTTTCTCTCTGTGACAGAAAAGAAGGAAAGGCTAGTGAACGAACCTCCCCACCCCTGCCAAGTTACTTAGTAACTGGCCAGTTACTAAGCTGAAGTACATGTACATCAAATAATATTCCTTTCCCATTTTCTCTTGCCACCTCTCCTCTCCTCTCCTTCAGTGTCTCTCTTTAGACTGTGAGCCCCTTTGGGAAAAGGAACTGTGTTCTCATTCCTTTGCTAAGTAAACTGCTTAAAAACCTGCACATATTCTAAGTCAGGGGTGTCAAGCTCGTTTCATGCAGTGGGCTGAATAGCATTCAGGGCACCTGCTGCGGGCCGGAAGTGACATCATTTGGCTGAAAGTGATAGCATTAAGCAGATGATGGCCAGAAATACGCAAGCTGTTCTCATGTAGAAACTCATTAGCTGCAAATGACAGATGAGAACATGTGCAAAACGTGTTCGTAATTTCAAGAGATGAAAGATCCCAATTATTATGCTGGGAGAGCCCAATTAGAACAGGGGTTGGAAAAGATGCTTCTGGGGGCCACATCCGTCCTTGGGAATGGACAAAAATTGGAAGTACTGTACTGTTTAATAGCCCTCCGGAAGCTTCAGAAGTCTTTGGAGGGGCATAGGATATTGTGTGCAGCTTTCCCAGGAGGGCTCCAGAGGGTGGGCAAAGATGGTGGTAGCAGAGATGGCAGCTTGACCATAGGTGCCACCCCTATAAGCTCCACAGGCACGCCACTTGGGGGCATTTGCTTCCCTAGCCAATGGTAGGAATGCCACTGAATACATGCAGTGATGGTGTTTAAATAATTCATTGGCCTTAAGCCTCTCAAAATCTTCAGGCAGTCCTGACTAGATTGCATGGTGATCATTGATTTGCATTGCACTCTCAGGGTACCACTGATTCCTCTTTCATCATAAATGTCACTTATTCAAATAGAAGATTAATTAGTATGTGTGGCTCTCTGTTGTATTAATACACACCCGCAATTTGTTATGGTGGCATTTATGCAAAAACTATCTTATTGGGATCAATGGAAATGAAATGCAGATAAGATCATGAGATCAGCTGGTTACGTAAAATCCAAATTCAAATGGCTTAATTAAGGGACATTAATTACTTCCATTTGGTTATAAGGAGGGTTATTGAAATGTAATGGAAGTCAATATAAGCAGGTACAAGTGGTTAAAATCCAGTCATACTTATTGAGATCAACGATATTCAGGACATTCATTCGACGAACTTAGAGGACTGGATTCCAATGGAAAAGATACAGAGAGTGTGAAGAACAAGGTAAAATCACTGGCTTAAGTATGACCCCAACTTATAGGCCTGTAGCCATTTTGCAGCAGGTGAGAGAACAGAGCTGGTTAGAACGCTGAGGAGACAGCCTTACTTTAACCTGGCCTGGTGAGAGGGCTCCTCAGATCTGCGCCTGCTGTATAGGCAGCGGCGTCATGCAGCCGGAACACTGGGCGGGAGGAATGGGTGAGCGGCAGCCCGCCTGTTGCGTACCACTCCATTTCGCCGTCTTCCCCGCCCCCGCGGGGACTTGTTTCTGACTTGTTTCCTAAATGAAACAATACCAATATAGCAAGTTTAATGTAGAGAACATGGGTACCTCCTTTGATTGCTGAATAAAGCAAAGATTTATATTACTAATATATTTCTCCAATATTTGTACTTTCTCAGTAGTGTAAATCCTTGTTTGAGTTAGCAATCAAATTAGTCAGAATATGGAGTAGAGCAGAAAATAAAATAAAAAGGAATAAAAATAAGAATTCCTAAACAAGAAAAGGCTTAACAAGGGAGCAATGTATCGAACAGTTATAAGCATGGATTAAGCAGAATTGTATTCAGCTTTTAGCACCAATGCAGCTGTAATGCAGCCCTGAAATAATGGAACAAACATTCCCCTTACCTTGAGGAGACCTCTGTGCTTCTGTCCCTGCATCTCAAAATACAGCGCAAGCCCTGTTGGCATGGCAATCCGAACCTGGAGTTAGGCAGGCACAATTAGGCCAGCAAAGTTTGGCCAGCACAAGGGCTACCATAAAGCCCGTTTGGACCACTCTTGGAGTCAGGGAATATGGTGCAAGTCTGTGTGCTGGCCTCTGACTCCAAGAGTGGTCCAAACATACTTTACGGTGTCCCTTGCGGTGGCCAAATTGTTCCGGCCTAACTCCAGGTCAGGAATGTGCCCTGAATCAGTATTGGAAAGATGGGTAGGAGTGGGCCCTAAGGAAATGATTTTGACTTTGACAAACAGAATAATAAAATGGTAAAAAAAAATACAATGCATAAGATGGGGTAAAATATACAGAGAATACTTACAGTACAATCCTGAAGCTGCTCCGAAGTGCGAATATGCTGTACTGCACATTTGGGTTGGGCCGATTAACTGGACCGCTTGGATTTGCGCTTGCTCAAGTAGCCCTGTTGGTCTCACTGTTGTGCAATAAGCGGCAGGGGAATAAAATGCCCTTGCTCCAAGTTGCACCCAAGCCTGTTCCCTACCTGTGCTGGATATAGCACAGGCCTATTGGCCTGCCTATTTTACCACAGGTTAGGATTGCACCCTTAATATGTTAACATTCATAAAACTAAGGATTAGCCTATGATTTCATTCATACACAGTACATGGAAAAAGTGTTCAATAAGAGTGAGGGCACCATCTTAAGTGCCCTGTAGCGTCGACGCTACGCACAGAGTGCCGATGCGGGGGCGCTGAACAGCACCCCCGTGTCGGTGCTCTCACTCGGCCTTGGAGCTCCTGCGCTTGGCTCCCTCTGTGCCAGCCGACCCCGGCTGGTGCAGAGGGGTGACAAGCTGGGAGGGAGGGTGGGTGGGTAGGGGGAGGGCGTTTCTGGGTGGGCAGGGAGTGTGCCGGCAGACGTGCTGGCCTGGGAGTGAGGTGGGCCCAGAATTTGGCCATAAGGCTGAATCCTAGATCCGTTTGTGAGGCCACACGATTCAGGTTGCATGGTCTCCTCGGATCTACACCTGGTGCAGGTGCAGATCCGAGAAGCACATAGGGGAGGCTAGTGCCTCCCCTACGGTAAGGGCACAAATGTGCCTTTGCCTCAAGGAGGGTCCAGCTCCACTATACTACTCTGGATATGGCGCAGGCCCGTCGGCCTTGCCATTCCAGAGCAATATAGGATTGCGTTGCCCATGGCAGTCTTCAATAAGCTTACAGTCCAGTCCTTTTCTCCAGATACACCAGCTTATCTTTATGTATGCCAGGGAAGCAATAGTCCTGCTAATGTTGGTCCACCCACCAAAGGAGACACAATGGACTCTGCTGCAGTACTGGAAAAATGCTATCTTGACATAGCTTGGGCTTCAGCATAACTCCATTGGCAGAGAGGCCAAAATGGACAGGGCAGTGATGTCATGCAGGGGGTACGCGGGGGTACGCGAGTACCGGTTTCTAGGATTACAGCTGGCCCCGCCCATTCGCCCGCCCACTCGTCGACTCCGCCCTCTGCAACGTTTGAATTTCCTGCATGTTTGAGTTGCCTGCGTGTTCTCAGAGCCAGGCAGGCAGGCAGGCAGCGAGCTGAGCCTTTCCTTTCCTTGCCACTGAAAAATGAGTTGCTCTGGGGTTTTAACATGATGCCAGGCCTCCTTAACATGTTCTGGGGGTGCTGTGGAATACTGTTGCAACTGTTGGGTCAGTTTAAAATCATCTGAGGCCTCAAAAAGGGTTTTTTTCATGTCACTTCCTGCCACGACATCACTTCTGGCTTATGACGTCACTTCTGGTGGGCGGGTCCCGACATGTGCCAATCAAAAGTGAGTACCTGTTCTTAAATCATTTAGATGACACCACTGGGACAGGGTGTACGGCAGGAGGGATGTAGGAGGGACGTGGTGGGAATGAAGAGGAGTTGACATATGG
The DNA here is from genome assembly GCA_029204185.1 of Lerista edwardsae. Taxonomy (NCBI): domain Eukaryota; kingdom Metazoa; phylum Chordata; class Lepidosauria; order Squamata; family Scincidae; genus Lerista; species Lerista edwardsae. Next base: position 3,399,143 of record JAJKFI010000007.1, on the reverse strand, counting down.
CATATCTTAGCCCTCTTCAGATGACGAACATGCCCTCACTGCCAATGACAGAACTGGTGTAGGGAGGAGTGACTCCATAAGGAACAATAGAAAAGGGAAAAAAGAAAACCGTAGCTGCACCTCCTTCCCCTGCCATGTTCATTTTCTTATGATACCAACTACATTTGGCAACCAATCACAGCATACCAACCTCTATACTTAAGCCCTTGCCAGGGAGACTACAGCTCTCATGATGAAACATGCTATACCCCTCCAGTCTCTCAAAGGGGGGCTTTGGTGATGGGAACCATGGTGAATGGGCAGTTGGCACACAAAGGGCGCAATCTGCGCTCGCAAACCCTTGTCCCTCATCATAATATATATGGCAAGATAATTGGTTAACTCTCATCTTCTCAGAATTCGTCTTACAAAAGAAGCCAACAAACTTTCACCTGCTGTTAAAATTATTTTTCCAGCCACACAAGAATGAAACACAAGCCACCTTCTAAAAAGCAGAAAAGCAGCATCTCCTTCATTTAGGTTATGAGATGGAGGAGCTGGAGTAGGTGGGCCCCCTCTGATAATTGTTGCATTAGGTAGAGCCTTCCGCTCCCTGAAGTAGTTACACCAAACATCTGGGCTTGTGGTTTCTGCTAACTTGCAGTCAAGGTTTACATCTCATTTTTTTTTTAGTGTGTATTGTGAAATGTATTTCATTACCATTTGAAATGTATTGTGTTACTTGTTCATCAGTATATGATTTCTATGAAAGGTATGCTGGACCTCTGTTAATCTTCAGCAGTGGAGATCTTCCCAGGACACACATTCTTCACTCAGGCAATCTCAGGGCTACTCAGGGGACCTAAAAGCAGCATCCCTCGAACTAGAAGAAGTGCATTGTTACGGAGGAAGTAGAGACGGGATTAGAAGGAACTTGATCATATCGACGATTCTTTTTTTACCCATGAAAATTAAATGAACAGGAACAGTGAACTGCCTCAGTGTGCAATCCTAACCGGGAGTTAGGCTGGCACAGTTAGGCCAGCAAGGTTTGACTGGCACAAGGGGCCACAGTAAAGCATGTTTGGACCACTCTCAGAGTCAGGGAGGGATGGCGCATGTCTGTGTGCTGGCCTCTCCGATTCAGAGAGTGGTCCAATTATACTTTATGGTGGCCCTGGTGCCAGCCAAACGTTGCTGGCCTAACTGTGCCGGCCTAACTCCAGGTTAGGATTGCTCTCCTATTTAACAGAACTTTTGTTTTTCTCCTCTACAAAATAAATTTTGCTTCAATGTTCAGGACTTTTTTTTTTTTTAAGAGAAAGGACTTCCAATAGTTTGAAACTAGAAATCCGGTTATGGAACTGTATTCAGTGGCACTGAAAGCAATCCAATAAAAAAGGATGAACATTCGAGCCCTTTCCCCAGCCTCCTTTTCTTCTCCCTACCAATGGTAAGAAGCAACTGTGTGTATATGATAAAGCAAAACAAAATAGAGGGGGGGAAACTGCAATTTTAAAATGCTAAGGTTGACTTTGGGCAGAGCTAAATGTTTCTGTTGCAAAAGCTTGTTATCAAGCCACAGTTTGCTATCAGAAATGTAGCTGGGGGGGGCACTCCTTTGTCAGGGAAGATTGGGTGCTGGCATGGCGATTTCATGTGCCTGCTGATTCCCCTGACTTCCTTCCCACAAGCCCTTTTTAGGGCTATCTCCAGACAGAAGGAACATTTGGGGTGGGACCCCCATGTTGGCTGTTTACCATGTTGTTTTATTCTATGTACGAACTTCAGATCACCGCAACAGTGTGTTGGGTGACATGGATTTGTTCCCCAGTAACATTCCTCTTGGCAGAGGCTCTGACTGGCTACCATGTTTTGAGGCTGGGAAATAATTTTCTCCCAGACTCAATTGGCTGGTTGACCTCAGAGTGTGGGAGATTTCCACTGTGGCTTGGCTCCAGTTGCTTGGCTTGATCTACCCATCTGTAGGATCAGACTAATAATGCCCTAGCTGGTTGGGGTTGCTGTGAAAGCAAAACTCAACAGCGGTGGCAACACTCTCTGGAAAACTAAACATGCTAAATCCAGGATAACTAGTAGCAGTCAACTTTCTGCAGTGCAGCTGTTCTCTGTGCCTTGGCACACTGCAGTCTGGATTGTGTGGGTTTTTCTGTGGTGGGCTGTGTGGACGTTCCTGCACTGGGCTGGATTTGATGCAATTTTGGGACCTTTCAACTATGGCATTGAGCAGCAAACCTCAATATTCAGCTAGAGTCATACTAAAAGAAGGTCAACCCCGCAGCCGAACCCCCACCCATGCACATGCATGCCTGCTTGGAAGTTCAATGGGACCACTCCCCTGTACATCTCTTTGTAGCCTTAGAACAATACAGATCAACAGTTTGGACTATGGGGTGGAGGTGGGTGGAGGAAGTCAAGAAGTGTGTTCGAGTCCTTTTGGAATGAAAGCCAGTGAGGCAATAGCCCTAAAACAGTCAGAAGGCCCACCATCCAGACCACCCAGTAATTTGAATGCTGGTCTGTGTCACATTTGTCCTAGTGCAAGTGTTTTGGAGAAACTTGTATGCAAGTGACCCTTTTCTTACCTCTGCTTCAAAGAAGGGTCAATTTGGATAAGGGGCATTTTCAGGAAGAAGAAAAAAAGAAACCCCAGAGGTGAATAGTTGAGGGTCAGTTGTAGGATAACCTCTGAAGAAAGGTTATCCTAGGGTTAGTGTTTCGTATGAACTAGACTACAGACATTAAGCTTTAAAGGGTCTCTCTACTCTCGCCATAAATCAGCTTGAAAGTTTGTAGGGAGTCCAAATTTGCTTAAAAATAGCATCAGAACTGCCTCGGCCTTTTGCATTTGGAGGTTAAGCATGCAATCCAAACCTGGAGTGAGTCCCACACAGTTAGGCCAGCAAAGTTCGGCTGGCACAAGGGCCACCGTAAAGCGTGTTTGGACTACTCCTGGAGTCAGGGAGGATGGCACATGTCTATGTGCTGGCCTCTCTGACTCTGAGAGTGGTCCAAACATACTTTACAGTGTCCTTTGTGCCAGCCAAACTTTGCTGGCCTAACTGTCCCGGCCTAACTCCAGGTTAGGATTGCGCCCTCAGACAATGAAATCCCAAACCAGGTGGGATTTTCAGTAGAGATTTTACACAACTGCCATAATGGCTGAACAAGGAAAGCTGAGCAAGGAAGGAAAGAGAGTGTGGGAGGTGGTAAATTGGCACAGCATGGCCGTATGAGGAAATGTAAAGGTTTTGGGTAAAGGTTATGTGATGGAAGAGAGTTGAAACCTGCATTCAAAAGCAGCCTACTTATCTATTTCAACTCGAGCGTTCTCTTTAGCAGGGCAAGAATGTGAAATCCATGCAGCTTCTTTTCAAAGTGGGGGGTGGGTGGGCTGAATGTGGTTGCATAATAGCACTGTCCTGTAATCTCATTCCAAACGTGTGGGTGCCTCTTCGGTTTCCTCAAATATTTTATGGTTTTCAAAGATTTCTATAAAATCAGGCCAGCAATGTCTGCATCCTCTACCACATCAGTGAAAAAATTGCCCCATGTTTCAAAGTCATGTAAAATCCACTTTATGGGAAACATTTATATTTGACAAAGTATAAATTTAGCAGACCATCTCCCGGAGGTAAACACACTGCTGGGGAAACTCCGTTAACATCATTAGATTACACCAGGCATTCATTTGGCTGGGTGGACTTGAGCTGGCAGACTGAAGAACACTTGGCCAGCACTCTCTTGCGATGCACCAGATACATGCTGATGACTCCTTATTTCCCATTGAATGGTAAATTCTGCACTTACCACATGGTAGAATCATGTGGATCCCCAGATGTTCAGTTAGGTCTGACTGTAATACTATAACAGGATGCGGCAAACATTTACCTGCTGGAAGCCTGGTGGTGCAGGAAATAATAGTCCCCTTAAGATTTAAAGCAACCCGCCTTTAGGGGATGACTGCTGCATGAACAAAGGCCATTGCTGCTTTCTAGTTCAGTTCTGGCATTTCTTGTTAAAAAGATCTACAACATCAGGATTGGGAAGGCCTCTTCCTGACACCTTGCAGTCAGTTTGCTAGTTTGAGTACATAGTCCTTTTTCGTTTGCTTGCCGGTTTTAAGTAGTCTGTTAAATGGACTGATTGTCTTAACTCCACTCAGAGTGCAGCTGAAGAAGTACAGGGGGGTGCAATTGCACTGGACAACAAGCTTTAGGGGGGCGACAAGCTGAGCTTGATACTAGTGTGAAAATCTTGGTATTTATGAATAGGACTATCACGTTATATACCATTTGATGCAGAATTTAATGCAGAATGCAATGAAACAAACCAGAGTGTAATATTTTTACTCTATCAAACGTGATGGCCAAAAACCATAACGAAAATACAACAGTCATGTAAAAATTGTGGTTTGTTAAAATCGTAGTTTTTAGGAATAATACTGTCATGTTACTGTATGTATCATTCAATGCAGAATTTCATGCAGAATGCAATGAAACAAATTGGAGTGTAATATCTTCATTCTATTATATCAAAAGTTATGGCCAACTCCCCCCCCAGAAAATGAAAATCCAGCTGTGATGTCACTTCCTGTTGTGATGTCATTTCTGGGGCATCATTTTTCCCTCTGCACCAGGCTACACATTCATTATATTAGTGATCTCCTCTTCTACACTCAGTTACTATATGATGGGACAGCATTGATGCAATCCCCTTCATTTGGTATGAGAGAGAAGTGAGTTTCCCTAATATATAGGCTTGCCCTGGTATCCAGTGATTCAGTATCATGGTTTCAGTTATCCATGGATACCATGGATACTGGGTTGCTTGTTAAAAAGATAGGTAAAGGTAAAGGTTTCCCCACAACCGAAAGACTAGTCATGACCAACTGTAGGGGGCGATGCTCATCTCCATTTCTAAGCTGAAGAGCAGGCGTTTGTCCGTTACCTTCCCACCGAAGTGGTATCTATTTATCTTCTCCCATTTTGTTTACGTGCTTTCGAACTGCTAGGTTGGCAGGAGCTGGGAGAAGCAACGGGAGCTCACTCCGTCGCATGGTCTCGAACTCCCAACTTTCTGGTCAGAAAGCCCAGCAGCAGCAGTTTAACCCACAGTGCCACAATGTTAAAAAGATAGAGGAACATTAAACCAATATCTTTTTTTACCTGGTTATAGCAAAACCGCTGCTGTTTCCCTATCTTTAAAAAGGCATTCCAGTATCCATGGTTTCAGGTTTTCACGGGGGGGGCGGTCTGGAATGGAACCCAAGCGGATATCAAGGCATGCCTGTATTGAGAAAGAACCTTGTATCATCCCCCTTGATAAGAACCAGAACAGAAGTGGGACCAAATATCTTGAACTTCCCACCTGAAAAGAGCTTTGCCATTATGTTGCAATAACACTGCAGAGCTGTCCTCAACATTTCTCTCCAGTATTGTCTGTGCCCTACCAGTGGTGAGATGTCTGGCAGTTTTTCTGTTACATTCAGTCATTGTCCCTCCGACACCATAGTTCTACCATGTGTCCATAGAGGGATTACCACAGAAAGTTCAGAGCTTCTCCCACCTGCAAGGATCTCTCTTGCATGCACTGTCCAGGTAGCTCAAGAAGGGCTTCCCACTCCTCCATGACGCAGTAGATATGATGGTTCTTCTTAAGCATCATTTTGGCTGTTGTTAACTCCAGAAGCTCTGAAGTGTGGCTAATTCCCTTTTTCAGGATACTTTGCAGGGACTAAGCACTAATTTATAAGTAAATAAAGTTTGCTAAAATGTATTTATAAGTAAATAAAGCAGTGATGTCATCTGGTAATGAAGAACGGGAATGCTGGGCGGGACTTACGCTTGATTGGCAGCCTGACCGTTCCATTCCGCGGCTGCCCTGGCCTGGGGGGGCTGCCCCCGGTTGGCGCGCCCCACCACTGCTCGCCCAGGCACCCGGCACGCCCCCCACCCATCTGCCCCGCCGAGCAGGCGCCCCGCCGAGGCCAGGGCAGCCGCGGAATGGAACAGACAGGCAGCCAATCACATGTTAAGTCCCGCCCAGCGTTCCTGTTCTTCATTACCAGATGACATCACTGAAATAAAGTTTGTAAAAAGTAGGGAAAACCACTAGGCCCTCTATGTATGACCTAAATCAGATCCCATACGAATATACAGTGGAGGTGAAAAATAGATTTAGGGGCTTAGATTTGGTAGATAGAGTGCCTGAAGAACTTTGGATGGAGGTCTGTAACATTGTACAGGGGGCAGCAACTAGAACCATCCTAAAGAGAAAGAAATGCAAGAAGGCAAAGTGGTTGTCTGATGAGGCTTTACAAATAGCTGAGGAAAGAAGGGAAGCAAAAAGCAAGGGCGAAAGGGAAAGATATACCCAACTGAATGCAGATTTCCAGAGAACAGCAAGGAAAGATAGGAAGGCCTTATCAAGAAAATTGGAGATGTCAAAGGACAATTTCATGCTAAGGTAGGCACAATAAAGGACAAGAACGGCAAGGACCTAACAGAAGCAGATGAGATTAAGAAGAGGTGGCAAGAATACAGAGGAACTATATAAGGCCGATCCTGAAAACCACAATGGTGCGGTCACTGAGCTCGAACCTGACATCCTGGAGTATGAAATCAAGTGGGCTTTAGAAAGCATCTCTAACAACAAAGCTAGTGGAGGTGACAGCATTCCAGCTGAATTACTCAAAATCTTAAAAGATGAGGCTGTCAAAGTGCTGCACTCCATATGCCAGCAAATTTGGAAAACCCCGCAGTGGCCACAAGACTGGAAAAGATCAGTTTACATTCCAATCCCATAGAAGGGCAATGCCAAAGATCGTTCAAATTACCGTGCCATTGCACTCATTTCACATGCTAGCAAGGTGATGCTCAAAATCCTACAAGCTAGGCTTCAGCAATATGTGAATTGAGAACTACCAGATGTACAAGCTGGTTTCCGAAAAGGCAGAGGAACTAGAAATCAAATTGCCAACATTCGCTGGATCATGGAGAAAGCAAGAGAGTTTCAGAAAAACATCTACCTCTGCTTCATTGACTATGCCAAAGCCTTTGATTGTGTGGATCACAACAAACTGTGGCAAGTTCTTGAAGAGATGTGAGTACCAGACCACCTTATTTGTCTTCTGAGAAACCTGTATGCGGGCCAGGAAGCAACAATTAGAACTAGACATGGAACAACTGATTGGTTTAAAATTGGGAAAGGAGTATGACAAGGCTGTATACTGTCACCCTGTTTATTTAACTTATACGCAGAGTACATCATGAGAAAGGCTGGGCTGGATGATTCACCAGCTGGAATCAAGATTGCTGGGAGAAATATCAACAACCTCAGATATGCAGACGATACCACTCTAATGGCAGAAAGTGAGGAAGACCTCAAGAACCTTCTGATGAGGGTGAAAGAGGAAAGTGTCAAAATTGGCTTGAAGCTCAACATTAAAAAAACTAAGATCATGGCCACCACTCCCATCACTTCCTGGCAAATAGAAGGGGAAGAAATGGAAGCAGTGACAGACTTTATTTTCCTGGGCTCCAAGATCAGTGCATATGGTGACTGCAGCCCTGAAATTAAAAGATGTTTACTTCTTGGGAGGAAAGCTATGGCGAACCTAGACAACTTAATAAAAAGCCGAGACATCACCCTGCCAACAAAGGTTTGCATAGTCAAAGCCATGGTTTTCCCAGTAGCAATGTATGGCTGTGAGAGCTGGACCATAAGAAAGGCAGAGCGCTGAAGAATAGATGCTTTCGAATTACAGTGTTGGAGAAGACTCTTGAGAGTCCCCTGGACTGTAAGGAGATCCAATCAGTCAATCCTACAGGAAATCAAGCCTGATTGCTCCCTGGAAGGACAAATCCTAAAGCTGAAGCTCAAATACTTTGGCCACCTGAGAAGAGAGGACTCTTTAGACCCTCATGCTGGGAAAGATTGAAGGCAAAAGCAGAAGGGGGTGGCAGAGGATGAGATGGTTAGATAGTGTCACCAAAGCGATGAGCCTGAAGTTGGGCGAACTCCGGAAGCTAGTGGAGGACATGGATGCCTGGCGTGCAGTGGTCCATTCGCGAAGAGTCGGACATGACTTAGCGACTGAACAACAACAACAAAGTTTGCTTCCAACTCTTGACACTGGTCAACACTTGACCAGTGTCAACACTTGACCAAAAGTGGCAGCATTTTTGGTAGCCACGTTATGTTGGTTCCATGACCCTATCAATGCTATGATTTAACTGTGATGAAGCAAGATTTAAAATATGGTCATTTTTGTTGACTCTGTATCAAGCCATGTTGTAAAAGAGTTATAGTCCCACATGCATTGAAGTCATCTGAGTTATTTACCGTATTTCAAATGAACTAGTAGTGTTGATGTAGTTCCTAATGGACTTCTTATACCATCAAAGAAACCCAACCAAACCCAGAACTAGAGTTATATCAACATGCAGACAAAGGCTAGATTGTTTCAGAGTTTGGGAGGTCAACGTAGAGGACGGCAAAAGTGCACTGAGCTATATGTGTCAATCCATTTTGTGCATCCCATGAGTTTTCTGCGAAACAGTACAGCATCTGTATCACACAGCCCAGGGTCTTCTCAGCTTCCTGAGATTCAGCTTCTCAAGAACGGAATTGAATTAATGCAATTTCTCATCCCTAAAAATAGTTGCTTATGATTAATGAAACTGGTATAACTGAATTTTCAGTATATTAAGATGACTTTGGGTTGGATTAAAAATGCTATATTTTTGTATTAAGCATTATTTAGACCAGGCATTCTTAACTGGGGGTATTCTTAACCTTGGGACCATTTGGAAACGAAAAGATGGGGATATGGGACTTTAATTTGGTTAAATTTGGATATGGGACTATAATTATAAATTATAATTTATAATTAAATTATAAATAAATCAAATTTATTAATAAATTTATAAATTAAACTATAATAATTTAAAAATGACATTGTTAGATTACATCAGTGATTCCCAAATTATTGGTTGGGATCCAATTTGGATCATAACCAAAATTGGTTATGAGCCAAATTCAGGTGGGTTGCGAAGAACGTGGACAGTCATATTGAAAATATGGGAAGATGGGATGCTGGAAAGGGAGTACCATTGGACCATTGGAGTACACCAATGCAGGTAGTGGAGGCTTACTCCTGGGCAAGGGAACAACTTATTTATTTACAAATGTTCCTTTACCAGGAGAACAACCCTGGGGCCTGAAACCCTTCCACAGAATGCAGTGGACACCCCGTTGCATCAACAACGGAGGAATTAGGTAGGATTGGGCTGTTGATCAAAGGTTCTCCAGAAGCGCCAACACAGCTGTTCTTAACTTGTTCTTAACTTGCCAACATATTGACAGAATCGTGTATCAGCAATAGAAACAATAGTGGAAATGGCAGGAAGAAACGGATTTTCACCTTTTTGCAAAATCAAGGAAACTTCAACCTTTTCATTCCCCCCCTCTCATTCTTTGTTAAACATGCACTGCAAGCATCTGTAAACGAAATCTGTAAACTATACTCAGTTGGGGAAGAGTTTTCTGAACAGCTGATATGAGGCTTGAAAAGAGGCATATTAAATGATGCTTGAAGAGAGAGAAAAAATGCTTGCATTCCAGCACATGAACATCTGGTTTATTGCAACAAAAAACTACTGTAATTATATCAGTACTGTCTGCTGAGAAGAACTGCTGTAGGTTAGGTTTGCGAGTTTCCATGATCCACACAGTTTTTTGATGAAGTGGGTGGTGGGGTTTTGGGTTGACTCTCTCAGCATGTTAGATTGTACTGAACTGCACTGCGATTTCAGGCAAAACAGCCACCAAAAGAAGAAACAGCGAAATATGGGAAATGCAAGGCGATCCTTTCCAACAATATACAGGACTGTGCAAACATCCTAGGCCACCATTAGATTTGTTGTTTTAGCAATGGTATGAGACCATAGATAATTATTTCTCAGTCTCTTTTATTAGAATGCAACCAGAAAATACAGGAAATTTGTATGCAGTGTTGGTGATATAGTCTCTACCAGTGGTTCCCAAACTGTGGGTTGGGACCCACCAATGGGTCATTAGCCAATTTCTGGTGAGTCATGAAGCACCTAGGGCAGCCATACTGAAACTATGGAAAGATGGGATGCTGGAAAGGGGGAGTGCTATGTGGTTGTTTTGCTTGTATTGTGTCAGGGTTGTAAATAGCCTTTTTTTTCCTTTCTGATTCACTTTGCTATTGGAAAATGGCTGAGAAATAACTCAATTTATTGCTGCATTCTTAGGAAAGCAGCAGGCTCTGGCATCACTCCCAGCCATGACATCACTTCCGGTGGGTCCTGGACAGATTGTCATTCAAAACAAGTGGGTCCCGGCGCTAAAAAGTTTGGGAACCACTGGTCTATATTGATGGGATCATGAATGCTGAAAAGTACAGACAGGTTTTAATTCATCATGCCATTCCTTCTGGAAAGCACCAGATTGGGAATGGTTTTCTTTTTCAGCATGATAATGATCCAAAGCACACCGCTAATGCAATGAAATCATATTTATCAAGAAAAACAGCTAATAAAACACTGACAGTCGTGAACTGGCCTCCACCGAGTCCAGACCTGGCAATTATAGTGCTTCCCGAACTTCTATGAGGGAGTTGGGAACCTTGTAAGTGGTTGCGGGGGTGGGGCAAAGGCAGCCATGCCACCCCCAGGATGGCACTGCTGCCCTGACCAAAGGCGCTTATTTTAAAATCACCGTTTGCAGTGCCGGAAATGTTGTAAAAATGCTATTGCGACCCACTTCTAGTTTCACGACTGCAACCCAGAAGTGGGTCACGATTGCATTTTTTAAACATATTGCGAGGCTTGGGGAGCCCTGCGGGCGTGTCTCCAGGGCTCCCCACAAAGTCCAGTGCCACAAGGAGTTAAAATAAGTCCCTTTGGCTTGGGCAGCAGTTTGATCCTGGGGAATCGTGTTGCTGCCTTTCCCCACTCCCTGCCCCTTAAAGGAATATAGGCCAGTGCTTCCCAGGGTGGTGGGTCGTGTCCCACTACTTTGGGAAACACTGTTATAGAGACAGTATGGAATCACCAGGACAGAGAAATAAATAAAAGACAACCTAAATCTAAAGAAGAACTATGGGAAGAGCTGAAGCAAGCCTGTATAATATACCAGAAGATGACTTCAGAAAACTTCAGAACAGTCTCACCAAAAGAGTTCAAGAGTCCAGGGAGGTCAAACTAAATAATGACTTTTGCCTGAAAAAGCAATTTTGTCCTGAATTTTGTGTACGTATTTCCTGTATTTTCTGTTCGTAACGTTAATACAGAGACCAATAAAAAAGGATGGTCATTTAAATGTTGCTAAAACAAAGCAGGTGGTGGCCTAAGGCTTTTGCATAATGAAGTATGTCTTGATCCAATCCTAGGCATATCCTTGATCTAATGATCAATCCTTGATCCAATCCAATATGCCAATCCAAGCATATAGATTGAGAAGTGAATCAACTGACGTCAGTAGGACTTACTCTAGGTAAGCGCGCATTACAGCTCTTTTCCCCATATTTATTAAGAAATAATAGGCTATATTAAGGATGTTTCTTCCTTAATAAATAAATAAATAAATAAATAAATAAATAAATAAATAAATAAATAAATAATAGATTTACAGTCAAATCCTATGCTTCCCCCGCACTCCCAGCTAATATAACTGTGCCAAAATGGCTCATGTTGCCTGCCCTTAAATGAACCGTGGTCGCCCAGAGGGGTCCATTTGGACCCATGCCAGTGAAATTGCCGGCGCAGGTCTATGTAGACTCAGGTTGCCAAAGTGGAGGAAAGGGGGTTAGGTTCAGTAGCCACTACTGCTGCCGAAACCACCCCTTTCCCCAGCCTTTTTCAGCCTTTTTAATCCCACGGCACACTGACAAGATGCTAAAATTGGCAAGGCACTCCATCAGATTTTTTTTTTTACAATTGCCTCCATGCTGCCAGTAGGGGGCTCATGTCCACCAATGGCCCTACTAAGAAATGACCCTCCCTCAAACTCCCAAGGCACACCTGCGGACCATTCGCAACACACTACAGTGTCATGGCACACTGGTTGAAAATAGCTGCCCTTCCTAGACAGATCTGCCTTCCCCCATCCCCATCTGCCCCACCCCCCTTCTGCCTTTGTTCTTCTTTCCCCTGCCCCGTCCCACCTCCTCTGCTGAGTTACTGTTGCTGTTGGTCCTTTGGCAGTCCGTCGCCATGCGGGGGGCTGCTCCAGCTTCGCCACCGACACATTGTGGCTTTGTGTGCTGCCAGCAGGCCATTTGCTACAGCAGTGAAGTGCTCCTTGCCATCAGAACACTAGTAGGATTGAGCTGTTAATGTCTGCTGATAAAGCATTCTTTTTGGTGCTCAGTAGTTGGTTTGAGTAATAATGCTATTACTCTATGAAGGAATGAGGACTTACAATTAGCCTATCAATAAAGGTAGATTTAGGACCCTGTGGGTGCTGCTAGAGAGGAGGAAATGTTACAGATCAGCCTGCGCCTTGAGTCGTGTGATGCTTAGTTGCCATTCTCAAGCCTGCACCCAACACTTGCTTTCTCCTACCTACTCCATCTGACTTGCATGCAAGTCCTTGCTGGGTGCACTTTTTGAGTTGTTGCATGAAGGCAACGTTCTGCGTACTAGTGCGTCCATCATTTGTTGCAGCAGCCCCTTTTGTGCCCAAACGTCTATGCTTTTTCCCTTGCACTGTAGGCCACAGAATTGAACCATGAGGAACCCCAGTCCCAGTGCTTTGCTTAACAGGAGCTGTGAAAAAGGCGTTCCTATCTCTTCTGTGTTAAAAACAAATGTTGAGCTTTTAATCTTGAACTGAAACACAGCAAACATGTTCAAAAGACAAAGACACCGTTTTCAGTTCTCCTGATTCTGTTTCTGTTTTTATAGTGTTTCATCAGTAACCTCTAGACAGCCCAAAAGAAAAAAGCTCATGACTGATTGACTTCCTCCCTTGGTGCTTGTAAGTCATCACTGATTGGTCTGTCTGCCTTTCATCTATGTTAAGCCCAAATCAGACTTGCTATGAGATGGACTTGTATCCAGTTGGGGGCCCCCCACACCACAGGACATAGATAAAGGCATTTACTGGCAAATGGCTTTAATATGGATGGGGGGAGATGATGTAACACCTGGATTTTTTAGAGGATCCAGTTGCCCACCTAAATATCATTTCAGCTGTTCCCTTTGAGGGCCTGCATTGCTTATTCATTCTGGAGGAAATATTTACATGCTAATTTGCAGAGGAACGTTTGCTTTTTCATAGGCAGAGATAGAAAACACAGACGGAAGTCATTGATTCTTCTGTGCAGAGCATGGTATTTTCTTTTTTTTTTAAAGGCTTTGACTTGAGTATTGGGCTTTTGGGGATTGATGATTTTACTGAACAGTTACTGAATTGTTTCAAGTGCCAAAGTGAGAAGAGATTCAGGGCGCAATCCTAACCTGGAGTTAGGCCGGCACAGTTAGACCAGCAACGTTTGGCCGGCACAAGGGCCACCATAAAGCGTGTTTGGCCCCCTCTTGGCATCAGGGAGGATGGCACACGTCTGTGTGCTGGCCTCTCTGACCTCGAGAGTGGTCCAAACACACTTTACGGTGTCCCTTGTGCCAGCCAAACTTTGCTGGCCTAACTGTTTCAGCCTAACTCCAGGTTAGGATTGCACCCTCAATTTCTTCTAGCTAGTATGATTTGCTAGGGTTGCTAGGGATGAGCCAAGGTTGGCTCTTATATGAGTCAGACAGAAGATGGTGTTGGGGAACACCCACTTATGTCCACCCGTTTGGCTGCTCTGCTTCTTTCCCAGTCTCTGGATTGGAAAAGGAAGAGGGAGGAGCAGAGAGGAAAAGGAAGTGTGGAGGAGTGAAGTCTCAGACACTCTAGCCTACCACTCTTCTGTGAGGATTGTTAGGGATCTGATGTGGAGTAGGAGATATGCTGCCTTGAAGGGGTGCCTGTTTGCATCCCATTTATGCCCTGTACATTTGCTTTCTTCACACACTGCTCAGTCCCCTGCCACCCTGAAGCATGCAGCCATGCAATGGAGGCATGCCTTGCATGATCAGGAGGCCTGCTCAAGGTCCCTTACAAATGTGTAGGTCCCCTGAAAGCCTATGGGTCTCCTCAAACCAATGCCATCTGCATAGTTGGCGTAAAGAGGGGAGAAAGGGGGTGGAGCAGGCCCAAAAATGGGGAATAGGATCCGGTGCATGCATTTGCCACTGAGATCCACCCCATCCCGCTCCCTGCCCCTTGCCCTCTCCCAGTCTGCTTAGAAACAAGCCCTCCCCTCCCCACCCATGGAAAACCCTGTGCCAGCTTCCTTGCCATTGTATAGTCTACACCAGTCTACACCAGCATAGCTCCAACACTGCTGCTGCTTTCCAATCACAGCTTCAACTGGCCTGGAGGCAGTGTAGTGTGCTCCGGGCACTGCTGCAGGGCCTTTTATGACAGTGGGGTGCGCATCCTGCTTTTGTAACTCATGGATAGGATTGGGTGAAATATGCACCAGAGACACCCCCCCCCAATAAGTCCCCAGTGCTCTTTCATCCAAGGAAACTAAACCTTGGGATTTTGCTCCTGAGACATTGCCCCACACAGGGAAGTGGGTAGTCCATGACAATATATTGGACTGTATTGGCTGGTAACATTTTAATGAATCCTACTTGGAGACTAATAGGTCAGTGGTATTCAAACGTTTTAGATCAGGACCCACTTTTTAGAATGGCACTCGTGTCAGGACCCACCGGAAGTGAGGTCATTAACTTGGAAGTGATGTTGTGGCAGGCAGTGACATCATCAAGCAGGAAATGCTGTCATGGTAACATAATAAAATGACACTCCTGAAATGCAAATTGGCATTCTTGGACTGCAGCAATTGTACAACCATGAAACATCCCTGACAGAGAACGAGGACAAAATATGATGTAAAAGCACTGAACTAAAAACAATTTTTTTTAAAAAAAAAAACCTCACTTGAAAATTCAAATTTTTAACACCCACAAAAGGAATATAACAAGAGTAAGGTCTGCAGTTTTCAAGATGGCTGCTCTCAGCTTTTTGTGACGCATCTGACATCAGGTCATGACCCACCAACTGGGTCCTGACCCACAGTCTGAATAGCACTATAATAGGTAGTTAAATCGAGCCCATTGCAATGTCTCACTTCCTCTTTCTTTGCCTGGCCGCATAGCGTGACTGCACAGATATGACAGCAAACAATTCCATCCAACCAAGTGCTAAAATGTACTAAGCCCGTCTTACGCTGTTTTATTCTGCCTCACCCCTAACTGTGCCTTCTGCATCAGTATCCTTTCAGCCTTCTCCCATGGCTTGGTGGCCTTCGCAGTCTGGCTGTAGCTCTTTTGCTGTCTGTCAGTGTGGAAGAGCATTCCCATATGCTGGTGTGTTGGGGGACTTCCTGAATATGATTGGGGTTTATGCTTGACTGTTCTGGTGGTTTCTGTAAATGTGTGTGGGAGCGAGAAGATAAGAGACCACAGGAGACCATCACTGAAGAGCCAAAGTAGCAAAGTTCAGAAGGCCAGCTAGCTAACTGGACTCGGTATATGTACAGTCTCTGAATATCTGCAATCTTTTCTTTTCAAAGAAGATTCCTACACTGGCAATAGAATGGCTGTAGTTCCTAGCTGGCTCCAAAACTCACATTTGCACATTTCCCTTTTTACACTGAATTTGCTCAGTTAGTGCATACTTTCTGACTGGTTTTATATAGAATGACTCAAGCCCAGTTCAGAGTTATAACCGAAATGAGCGTTTCTAAGGAATTGGAAAAAGGCCACAATGCTGTGTGGTTCCCTTCCTTTGCTTCCTTTCCCCTGGTTTTAGCATTGCATGTGGCCATTGCCAACTTAGGTTCAAAAGAAGCTAGGTATGTTTCTGGAATCAGTTTGCCTATTTGGCTAACAATTCTAATGTGCAGGAGAGGGGATGTAACTCCATGACACAGCATTTGTTTTGCATGCAGCTGTTTCCAGATAGGGCTGAAAGAAGCTCCACTACGAAACCTTGGAAAGCCAGGGTCATTTAATGGTAGATCAGTGGTTCTCAAACTTTTTAGCACCGGGACCCACTTTTTAGAATGACAATCTGTTTGTGAGCCACCAGAAGTGATGTCATGGCTAGACACGCCATCATTGTGATGCCAGAGCCTGCTGCTTTAACACAGCAGTAAATTGGGTTATTTCTCAGCCATTTTCCAATAGCAAAGGGAGTCAGAAAGAAAAAAAGCCTATTTACAACCTTGACACAAGCAAAACAACCACACAGCCCCCCCCCCTTCCCAGCATCCCATCTTCCCATATTTTCAATATGGCTGCTCTAGATGCTTTACAACCTACCTTAAATTAGAAGATTTAGTCGAGAGGGTTAATGCCTCCGTTTGCCTGAAGATAAGAGCTGAAGATCTGAAGGTCGCCAGTTCGGGACAGCCGGAAGTCTCTGTGAGCGGCAGACCTCGTTAATTGCGACTGATTAGCAGCTGAGCTTCGGCTGCCTTGTGTGAGGGGGAGTTGTGCCGAAGTTCAGCCGCTTCTCTGGTGGGAGCAGGGAAGCCGTTATCAGCCAGCAAGAAGACAAATGGGTGGCCAGAAAGAAGGACCAAATCCAGAAAGATCCATCTGTATGTGTGTAGTTCTTGAAAGATAGAACATTTCTGTATAAATTGTAAAAACCTTCGGGTTTCTGAATAAAGTCTGCCTATGTAAACCGCCTTGAGTTATAGTCATCAGAGAAATCTGGTGACCTAAGAAAGGCGGTATATAAATCCAAGTATTATTATTATTAAATTGGCTCGCAACCCATTGGTGGGTCCCCACCCACAGTTTGGGAAATACCAGTGTAGCTAGCCTAGACCTGGCCTAGACCTGTGAATGGTATGATAGTATGAAGTTACTGTCAGGGTCTCCTCCAAGACCCCGCCTTGCCTGAGCCCCTCCGGGGGACCAGGAGTTCCACAACCTGCTGGCAGGTGCACCCCTTTGCCAAGGCCTTGCAGCCTGGTGCAGTCTCTGGGGAGTCGGAGGAGAGTCCCGCTCTCCCAGGCTAAGGGCTCCAGCAGCAAGGCAGATGCTGGGAGGCCCCTGCCCTCAGGGCTGGCATTGGGCACATGTCCGGCTCTGGCTGTGGGCCAACCGGCACCCAGCAGCGCCTGCTCAACGGGCAGGGCAAATCCCCGAGCTGTGAGACAGCAGCCCCAGCTAGGAGAGGGACGACTCATGAGGCAGGAGAGTGGGAAACCAGCCACAGCTGCCTCAGTGGCTCCAGCTGAGGGAAAGGAGAAGCTACTTCCTTTAAAACCCCCAGTGGCCTGTGGTGAGGGTCAGTGGGGTTTAGGCTGCTGGCTCAGCCTGATGCGGGCAGACCTCTGACGAACCCCATGAGAGGAGCAGGAGCCAGGGGAGGCAACCCCCTGCCCTCTTTCCACTGACCAACTCAGGGTGGGTCAGGGCCTCACCTTACTTACCTCTGGGTCTGCCTGACTTCTGCAGGCTGAGGTTCTGCTGGGGTGGCCTCTGCCTCCCCAGGGTCTGGACAGTTATGATGTTGGATTACCTGAAAATCCAACATTTAGGGTGCAATCCTATGCAGCGCCTGAATGGCGAGGCCGACTTGGCAGCACCATATCTGACGCTGCATGGGAGAGGCTGGAGCACCCCCCCCCCACACACACACACGGCAAGGGAGCATGCTCCAGCCTCCCCATGTGCTCCTTGGATCTGCACCCACAAAAGAGCGGGGGCAGATCCGAAGAGACTGGCCAGCCTGAATTGGGGCCTCGCGGACAGGCTTAGGAAGTGGCCATATGGCCACCTCCCAAGCCCCCCCCAGTCCTGCCCCCCGCCTCCCTCCCTCCCACCATTCCCCGTCCCAATACGGAACAGAGCCTCCCTTGCGCCGACCGGCTTCGGTTAGCGCAAGGGAGGATCTCCGTCGGCGTTCTGAAACTGGTGCTCCAAGTAGTGTCGGCTTCAGAACATTAGCGATGACGTGGGGGTCCTGTGTCAGTGCTAATGACGTAGCATTGCCGCAACAACGTTGCATCAGTGCTACGTCCTTTATAGGATTGCATTGTTAGTTATTGTGTTATTGGGATGGCTCTTGTTTAGAACTGAATTTAGATGACACTAATCTACTGAAAAGGAAGGACAAATCCTGAAGCTGAAGCTCAAGTACTTTGGCGACCTCATGAGAAGAGAGGACTCTTTAGAAAAGACCCTCATGCTGGGAAAGATTGAAGGCAAAAGAAGAAGGGGGCGGCAGAGGATGAGATGGTTAGATAGTGTCACTGAAGCTATGAACATGACATTGGGTGAACTCCGGAAGCTAGTGGAGGACAGGGAGGCCTGGCGTGCCGTGGTCCATGGGGTCACGAAGAATTGGACACGACTTAGCGACTGAACAACAACAAATCTACTGAAGTCCCTGTGTAGGTAAATTAATGGCAAAACAAGTATCTATTGATGTGAAGGAAGGGGTTGGAACCAGGTGGAGGGGAGGGAAGGAGACAGCCCATGATGGGGTTGGACCTGGCAGTCAGTCTCACTATATTGCAAGTCCACATTGATCTGTGTTGGTGGCTCAGGCCAGGGAAGGAGGATAGGTTACAATGTGCACCAGTAACTGATAGAATTGGGCCATGAATGAATGAAATATGCATTTTTGGAATAACGTGTGTGGATTCAGGTCTTTGGATGTGTCCTGCACTGGACATTCATGAAGTGGTATGGGTCTGGAAAAAGTGAAGGCAGCTGAAACATCAATTTCCAGCTTCTTTTTGAGGTTTAGCATCTGTAAGGGAATAATCATGGAAGCATGAGCCATGAGTTCAAGTCCTTAATACATAATGCGGTGTCCCAAGCCATATTGATGTTGCAGCGCAAGTCATTACATTAGACTCATTGAGGTACAAGATGTTCCACAAGATTAAAGAGACTAGTTTTCTTAATCTATTGACGATCCAAAATGGCCACTTCTGGTTTGCTACCCGCACCATCTGTTACCAGCAGGTTGTGTCGGTAGTTTTAGGACAAATGATTAATAGTTAACTGATTCCTTGTTTCAAATAGCTAACAACGGAGAAATGTTTTCAGCCATTGATTTCATGGGATTCTTTTAGCAAAGCAATATGACAGCACACTGTGTGAGTCTGTTTAGGATTATTTTGCCCAGTGACATGTGATACAAATAAAACAAACCCCCAGGATGTTGGCTCAGATGCTGGAATGACGCTACTATCTCTCAGTCATTTCTGCTGTGTTTCACCACAGAAAATGTTGAATTATGGGTGTCGCATTAGATGTGGATTAAATATTTCAATCGTCTCCATAGCTCCCAGTTTTCTTGTTTCTTTTGCATCAGTGAACTTTCCAGCCACATATTACCCGAGTCCCTTTCAGAATTCCTTGTTTTTTCCCTCCATGAGATGCAAAGTTGCATAGAAGGGAAAGGACCATAGGTTGAGACTATGTTGTCCCATCCCCCCACATTTCTACAGCACGTCTTTGGTGTGCAGAATGCTTCACACAGATAATTTGGATGTGGTCCTTCCCACAACCCTGCAAGCTAAGCATTATTATCATCTCCAAATGACAACTGAGAGGGAAGGCTTGCCCAAGTTTCCTAGTAAGTTCATGAGGTAAGATTTATGCTAGAGAGGTTCTGGTTCTCAGCTCAGAGTGCAATCCTAACCTGGAGTTAGGCTGGCACAGGTAGGTCAACAAAGTTTGGCCAGCACAAGGGACAACGTAAAGTATGTTTGGACCACTCTCGGGGCGCAATCCTACCCAGCGCTGGGGTAGGAGCGCCGGCCAGCCAGCGCCCTATCCAGTGCTGGGTAGGTGGAGGCTGGAGCCTCCCTGCGGCAAGGGAGCGTGCACTACCTTACCGTAGGGGAGGCTCCAGCCTCCCCTATGTGCTCCTCGGATCTGTGCCCGCGGAAATATGTAACTGTTATTACATTATTTACATTATTACATAAATTACATTATTTATGTTTACAATGCACATGACTCTTCCCCCCAGTCCCTCTCTTAACAGGGACACAGGTCCTTGTGTACCTGATGGGGTACACAATTACTCATGTGTGGCTAAACTAGGCAATCAGACAAATGAATGAATGTTTTTTAATATTTCTCTTCAGCAACACCAAACACTCTTCAGTCTGTGGGTGCTGCAGCATCTGCTGGAGTCCCTTCAGGTTATAGGAATATCTGTCCCCTTACCCCAAATAAAGCCCTGCCTCTGCAATGGGTCTGCTCAAGTCTGTGCCGGCTATTTTGCTGCACAGACTTGAGAAGACCTATATCAGGCTTCCTGGCCTGAAGTGGGACATAGGATTTGGTGGCCTCCAAGAAACTGCTACTTACTACTTCCACATTCCATGAAAGTTGCCCCAGTGTGCACTGTGAACTATGAATATGCAAGTTCATGCAAGTTTAGGCAAACCTCCTCCTGTTTCTGCCATCCCTCTTCCTGATCCCTTACTGAAAACTATTTGTGGACTCCTCAAAACTGTATCAAAAATAAACAAAAGTGGTGTTATTTTTGTGAAATTTGTCAAACTCTGACAAAAATAAGCAAAAGCTGTTTTTTTTGTGTGTTTTGTCCTAAGTATTGTTTTATGTAGCGTTTTCAGTAGAAATTCTCATTATTTAGGGTTTTGTGTTGATCACCAAAAAAAAACCCCATCCCTACCCATAGGATTGGGTTTTGAGTTGTAGTGACCAGTAATAGACACGCTGTTCTATTATTCTAGGACATAAAGCACAAAGGGTGGGAAAGAATCCCAGACTTCGGTGTAACTACTATTGCAACCTACACAGAATAAAGGTGCCTCACACCCCTGAACTGCCTTGGGTCAAGAGCTTGTTACCTGTGTACATTTCTTTTTGTATTTACCAGTGTTGTCTGCCTAGCAGGTCCAAGAAAACACATTTTGTTTTTTTTGGGGGGGGGGAATGCATTGAAGCTGTAAAACAAAATGATTTTGGAGGTGTAATTAAGCTAGATAGAAGTCTGCTAAAAAGCCAACAATAGTAACTCTCCCACGGAAAGCCTGAATGGCTGATAAAAACTGAACCCTGTAACAAATAGCTTTGAAGTGACCATTTCAACCGCTTCCCCTCTCCAGTGTTTGGAATGCAAATATTGCACAAGACAAAGGCACTCACAAAACAAAAGTGAAACCTCTCATTCGCTGCAGAAAGACAAGCTCAATGAGGAACACAAGGTAGTAGCAGGGGCGGATCTTCTTCAAATGGCACCCATGGCGCCCAATGAAAAGGCGCCCCAGGGGCACTCACGTCATGACGTCACAACATCATGACGTCATGACGTCGCGCCCCGCCCCCTCTAAGGAGCGCGTTCTGTTTGCTGCCGCCGGCCCTTTAAGGCCACCGGGAGTGAGCAGAACGTGGCCGGGGCGCCGCTTCTGTTCGCTCTCGCCGGCCTCAAAGAGCCAACGGGAGCGAACAGAAGCAGCGCTGCCCAGCGCCCTGCCCCCCCACCTTGAGAAGTGGGAGGGGGCACCGGGCGGCACCGGGCGGCAACGCTCTAAGAGGCGGGAGGGGGCGCCGGGCGGCAGCGCGTTCTCCTTGCTCTGGCTGGCTCTTTAAGGCCAGCCGGAGCAAGGCGAACACGGCGCAGGGCCTGGGCGGTCCGCGGGCACCATTTTGGGGGCGGGGCGCACCATGGTTACGGCACCCCCCTCCCAAGATGGCGCCCAGGGCTCGTGCCCCCTTGCCCCCCTAGATCCGCCACTGGGTAGTAGCTAAGCCCGCCTTCCTTGCTGGGTGAAGCAATGACATTTCTAGGTGGGGCTTCAAAAACCGGACTGGGAAATCACCTGATTTCCAGGGCCAGCCCATAAAGGATGCACAACTGGAATAGTTTATCTGGTTGAAATCTGTGTTAGGGCGCAATCCTAAACTGAGTTAGGCTGGCATAAGCTAAGCCAGCAAAGTTTGGCCAGCACAAAGGACACCATAAAGTATGTTTGGACCACTCTCAGCATCAGAGAGGCCATCACATAGATGTGAGCAGTCCCTCAGGCAAACTATTTGTTTGTTAGTTAAATGTACAAGGCACTGCACCCTGTTGTTCAGACATTACAAAGTACAGGTAGTTCTCGACCTAAGAGCATCCAACCTTCAGATGTCCCAATGTAAAGACAGCTGTGTCGCACTTTCACGCAGGGGCAGTCTGTCTGCTCTGACATTTTTATGCAGGTGCATTAGCACTGGTTTTGTGTTTTGGAGTTGCAGAAGTGGTGCATAAAGGAGAGCTGTGCTTCTATTCCTCTCTAGCTAATACAAATGCAGATTGTAACCTGTTGTCAAATGCAAGTTGTAAACCACAACTAGTACAAATGCTAAGCTGTAATGAAATGTGTAAATGATACGAATACTTAATGCCATTTAAGCTGCTCTCAGGCCCATTTTGTATGTTATAACAGAAAAAAACAGGGCTACCACAGAGTGTATATTCATGAGGGAGTAAATTAGTCTCTGTTTTATAGAGAATTTTATTTAGGGCACAATTGTAACCGAGAGTTTGTTATTGTTGTTGTTCAGTCACTAAGTCATGTCCGACTCTTTGCGACCCCATGGACCACAGCACGCCAGGCCTCCCTGTCCTTCACTAGCTTCCGGAGTTTGCCCCATTTCATGTTCATCGCTTCGGTGACACTATCTAACCATCTCATTCTCTGCCGTCCCCTTCTCCTATCGCCTCCAGTCTTTCCCAGCATGAGGGTCTTTTCTAAAGAGTCCTCTCTTCTCATGAGGTGGCCAAAGTATTTGAGCTTCAGCTTCAGGATTTGTCCTTCCAGGGAGCAATCAGGCTTGACTTCCTGTAGGATGGACCGATTGGATCTCCTTGCAGTCCAGGGGACTCTCAAGAGTCTTCTCCAACACCATAATTCAAAAGCATCTATTCTTCGGCGCTCTGCCTTCCTTATGGTCCAGCTCTCACAGCCATACATTGCTACTGGGAAAACCACAGCTTTGTCTTTGCGAACCTTTGTTGACAGGGTGATGTCTTGGCTTTTTATTAAGTTGTCTAGGTTCGCCATAGCTTTCCTCCCAAGAAGTAAACGTCTTTTAATTTTAATTTTAAAATTAAAATTTTAATTTAACCTAGAGTTAGGCAGGCACAGTTAAGGCAAACAAAGTTTGGCTGGCACAGGGTCACAGCAAAGCACGTTTGGACCACTCTCAGAGTCGGGGAGGATGGCACACGTCTATGTGCTGGCCTCTCTGACTCTGAGAGTGGTCCAAACATACTTTACAGTGTGCCAGCCAAACTTTGCTGGCCTAACTGTGCCGGCCTAACTGTGCTGGCCTAACTCCAGGTTAGGATTGTGCACTTACAGAATTAAATATTTCAATACAGTTTTTCAACTGCTTCAGAAAGTTGTTCCCAATTTTGTTTATGTCATATACATTATAAATGTTTCAATGTCAGCACATTTCCACTTAAGAACAGAATCTAACCTGTAGTTAAATAGGGGACTGTGTGTATATGTTTTTTCTGATATGGAAATTAACCTGTCAGGAAAAAAAAATAGTGTTCAAAGCAGTCCTGACTTGTTCTATCTCACCATCACTTGTGATCCAGATCCTTCAGGGCGAGTTGAGTTAGTACATGTGTAATTGTCTGGAATTTAATATGCCAGAGGAAGGGCATCCAGGATAATCCTCATTCATTCCCCAACTGTTTTGTTTCCCTACCTGAAGGACATGTTCTGCAATAACTTGCACAGCACACACTATTGTGGTAGCTGGTTCTGTACGTTTTGACAATGTGAAACTGTAGGCTACATGTGGCCACAAGTTATTCAAATGCCCCATTGGAAACCAGTAGGGCAGCTGAATAACTTGTTATGGTGAACTGTTCTTGCAAAGTGGCAGGGCAGATATAAAGAAGATAAATGTGTTTTGAGAAGAACCGGCAACAAAATACTGCACTTCCTCAACCCTAATGCCCAATTAGCTCTAACAGGCCAATCACCACTCCCTGCTTGCCTCCCTCAGCCTGGTCCTGTGGTTGTTTTCCAATTGGCACTTTGGCATTCGGTGCTTCCTTGCAGCCACTGAGCATGCTCAGTCTGTCCAAGACAGTTTTGTTTCCCCTTTTCCTTTTCATGTACAAATAGACTTGCCAGGTTTTCAAAATGTCAATAAGGGACACACAGGTATCGGGATACTGCTTTCTATCAAGCCACTCCATGGTTACCAGAAATCATATAAAAATTATGCAGTTAGCCATGGCAAGGCAGCAGCGAGCAGCACCAGCAGCAGAATTTTAGAATGGGATTTTTTAAGTCCCGTTCAACGTTGATTCGGGACATGATTTTTAAATCTTAAATACAGGAAGTCCCTTATAATAAGGGACACCTGGGAAGTCTATGTGCAAGTGTATTCACTTCTGGATACCTGGGGCCCAGTCCTATCCAAATTTCCAGCGACGATGTAGCCACAATGCAGCCCCAAGGTAAGGGAACAAACATTCCCTTACCTTGAGGTGGTCTCAGTGACCGTCCCCCCGCTAAAGGATTCAGTGTATGCCCCATTGGGACAGCTCCATCAGCACTGGAAACCTGGATAGGATTGGGCCCCTAGAGAGTTCCCTAAGTATGTTGAAACAATTACTGTATTGTGTCCCCTTTTTGCTGGCAGTCTGAAAAAAATTCAACTACCTCAATTTCCTATTACTAAATGGATGTTGAGGAGGTTTAAGAAGAATTCTCACCAGGCTTCAATGGGTATCTGGTTAGAGCTGACCCTGTAAATGTTCACTGAAGAACATAATGCTTGAATCAATTCAGCCAGAACAACGTTTCAGTAAAAGGAAGATCTTGGAGCTGTGATTTCTTTTCTGTGTGATGTTACAAAATTGTTAACAAAGTTCCGCAGAATATAATGTTTAGGAATAAAAACTGTTCCTTGAAAATGATAGACTGCTGCTTGAATTCAGTCTGGAGATGTACTAAGTAGGCTGTAGTCATCTGCTCTGTAGCTGGGTTATCCTAATTCAGCTCCTCATCGTAGTATGGACCCAGTGCATATACCAAAAATAGCAGATATCTCTGCAGGAAAATGTACCCATAGGCAAACATCTAGTTATAGGCAAACATCTAGTTGGGAGTGAAAGAGGAAAGCAGGCAGCAGGAGTCTGTTCCTGTCAAATCCATTTGGAACCACACATTGTATGCCTGGGATAACGGTTGCTTGATATGGTGGTAGATCTACCAGACAGATTGCACATTCTGGAAGGTCACAACTTTGAGATTCAGGGCGTAATCCTACGAGTGATGCTGGGCTGATGCAATGTGCTTGCGCTGGCCCAATGTCACTAGTGCCGAGCCGACGCAGGAGCACTGACCATCACCCCCGTGTCAGGGCTACTGCTGTTGGGCCAATGCTAGCATCCAAGCCTGCATCCCCAGGCCACGCAGCCTGTTTAGCAGGCGCAGATCTGAGGAAATCATAGAGGAGTCTGGAGCTTCCCCTGGGGCAAGGGTAAAAATCAGCGGCGTCATGCAGCCGGAACGCTGGGCGGGAGGAACGAGCGGGCTGCCGCTCACCCGTTCCTCCCGCCCAGCGTTCCGGCTGCATGACACCGCTGGTAAGAATGTGCCCTTGCCCCGGGGAGGCTCCCCAGCACACCGAAGCTGTGCTGGATTTGCTGCAGGCCCACCAGCCTTGCTGATCCAGCACAGTTTAGGGCTGCGCTCTGAATTGTACCGATGAATCAAACTCTCTTTAGTTCATTTTGCGTACTCTTTTGGTTCATACTGCTCAGCCCATGTGACAAAGTTGAATCTCATTATATTCAGCATTGCTAGTTAGTTCTTGCAACTTCAGCACCTTATGACTGGCGATAAGCACAAGCCAACAGAGCTCAAAGGATAGGACTTCATCTCTCTTCAAGTACTCTTAACCACGTGTGCATTCCTGTAGCATTCTTTTGGAGACTCATACCTGCAGGGAATTTTTTTCAGCACAAGGCTATAGTTAAGCACTGTGGCATGCTCTTCAAACATATTCTTGATGAATGATGCTGCATGTAGCATTATCTAATTAAATAATGGCTAACAACTTTTTCAGTGTGGGTGATATTTCAGCAAGCAACTCCTCCTATCACTGCCAGGCAAAACAATTACACCGTATCTCAAAGGGAGATCTTTTTTATGCAGCACTTCATAAAATCAACACGCAGGATGCCGTTCTGCAATAGAGACCAATTCTGATTCCTGTCTTGGCAGGCATGGTATTCCTATCTTGGCAAGGTTGGAGTTCAAGAACTTGCTTGTTGACGGAGCAAAAGCATTTATTAGCCGAAATGTTCTCTTCTGCAGGCATGTCGTCTGCCTTGAGCTCAGGATTCCAAAGAATTTCAGATCAGCCTTGTGGTTGCATCACTGCATCTTGATACAATGTTATCTATTGGAATGTGCAGGATTTGCATCAACCTCTGCCTTGTTGGTTTCCTCTTCATGCCGAAATCTGACAAGCATAGAGATGTGGGGGGTATTTTTTTTTTAGTGTCAGAGCAAATAAGTCTCTTCAGACACCTTAAATAAATACTGTAAAATAGTAAACTTATGCCTGGAAGCGAAGATCAAGGTTACTTTGAAAAATGATCCAAAGAGCCAATTCTCATGCAATGTTTCTTTTGTCCCCCGTAAATACGGATGATTTTCTTTGAGTGATATTTTTTCCAAAATTTCTTGATTAAAATTGTGGTGTTATGTGTTTTTATCAACAATTTTGATGAAAATTGTATAAACAATGCAAAAAATAAGGGTGAATGGCTCTACAAAGGCAAGCAATCACTGGAACACACACACCCATCGTGAAATAACCTGCTCAAAAATTCCCAAGCTGCACTCTGGTTGCTGCTTGGAGCATCAGGAAACCGCTGGTTACTACTTCTGCATTCCATTAAAGTTGCCCCAGCATGCACTGTGAACTATAAACATTCGTGTTCATGCAAGTTTAAGCAAGCTTCCTCCTGTTTCTGTCTCCTTCTCCCCCTGATCCCTTCCTGAAAACTATTTGTGGATTCCTCAAAACTATGTCATAAGTGTCACAAGTGATGTTATTTTTGTGAAATTGATCTAAATTTGTGTCAATGTGTCAAAAAATAAGCAAAAGCAGTGTTATTTCATGTTTTGATCTAAATTTCATTTTATGTAGCATTTTCAGTAGAAATTCTCATTATTTAGCATTCTGTGGGTGCAATCCTAACCTGGAGTTGGGCTGGCACAGTTAGGACAGCAAAATTTGGCCGGCATATTTGGACCATGCTCGGAGTAAGGAAGGATGGTGCATGTCTGTGTGCTGATCTCTTTGACTCCGAGAGTGGTCAAGCATACTTGACGATGTCCCTTGTGCTGGCCAAACTTTGCTGGCCTAACTATGCCGGCCTAACTCCAGGTTAGGATTGTGCTCAGTGTTGATCACAGAAAAAAACCACCCCTACCATAAAGCTGGTGGTGGTGTTTTAAAAATTATTCTCCTAGTGGACATGCATGTAGAAAACCTTCCAATGGAATTGAAAAGTCACGTTATTTTTTTTACCGGAAAGCTTCATAATGTAGAGCCAAAAAAAAAAAACCCCAAACCAAGTGCTAGTTCCTTCCTGAAAAATCCAGATGGATTTTCAATTCTGATGTAATGTTTTCCACGTGTATTCCTCTGTGGGAATCCACCCCAGAAGCATCAGAAGTAGACCCACCAGTTTGTTCAATGTGATCTCATTAAAAAGAGAATGCTAATGTATTTTGTTCTCTCTCCCCGTTTTCGAGGTAGAGTGATTTGCCTGAGAGCCCAATCCTAACCTGGAGTTAGGCCAGCACATTTAGGACAGCAAAGTGTGGCTGGCATCAGGGCCACCGTAAAACATGTTCGGACCACTCTTGGAGTCAAGGAGGATAATGTATGTCTGTGTGCTGACTCTGAGAGTGGTGACTAACTGGTTCTCTCTCCCCGTTTTTGAGGTAGAGTGATTTGCCTGAGAGCGCAATCCTAACCTGGAGTTAGGCCACTGCTGACTCTCTGACTCCGAGAGTGGTCCAAACACACTTTATGGTATCCCTTGTGCTGTCCAAATTTTGCTGGCCTAGCTATGCCAGCCTAACTCCAGGTTAGGATTGCTCTCTGAATAAGGTATGCAGGCTAAGGGTGACTTTGAAAGCAATATGCTCCAGGAAACCTATAACTGCTATGACTATTGATATATGGGTTGAAAATTATGATGACCGCCACGCTTAGAATAAAAAATGAGGTAAGAGTTATTTATATGATTGACATTCTGCTTCAGTGTTTTCACACAAAGGCCTCTCTCTCTCTGTGATATGCAGACACCGCATTCCCCACACATTCTTGCAGCCTACACCACATCCTTGAACAATAGAGAGCCTTCTTTCATTTTCCTGCCTAGTTTCTGTGAACAGGACTCTGTTGACAACCGAGTCTGTTCTCACTCCTGAAGAATTCCAAAAATTGAACAATCTAAGGACAGCCTCTGTGACTTTCAGGAGACATCTTAAAGCATTCAGTTTTTTAAGTGTAATTGGGAACCTCTCTCTCTCTCTCTCTCTCTCTCTCTCTCTCTCTCTCTCTCTCTC
>JAJKFI010000007.1:3331749-3346630 GCA_029204185.1 Lerista edwardsae | reverse complement strand
ATATATATATATATATATATATATAACCTTATAGACCATTAACAGTGGGTGTCAGAAAATGGTGAATAAGACTGCTAGGAACAACGAGAAATTACACAGCTTCAAAAAAAAAGCACTCACTGAACGGTAGTTTTATTGAACCGATGTAATGTGAATACATGAATTAAATCCCATTTTTCGTTCAGCGCACACCCGTATGCAGAACACGCAGGCATGCTTAAAGAGGTTGAAATTAACTTTTACACGCGTGCAGGGAGATTTTTATTCGTGAATTCGCGGCACTCCTCCTTCGCGGCGATGATCTGCGTCAGCCATATTTGTTGACCCGGAAGCTTCAAGAAAATGACGTCATGCTGCCTCTAGTGATCTTTATGGTATGTATGTACATGATGCTACCTTGCAACCAAAGAGCAAGAGCTGCTCTGGAAGTTTCCAGACCAGACCTAGACTCTCCTTGTGATGTCACAAACAGTCTAGCCCTGATTGGCTTGGCAACCTTTGTGATGAAAACACAGCAGACTTCACAATTAGGCAGAACGTTGCACCATAGCTATCACCTCTCCCCTGCTCTGAGCATGATGTGGGAAGGATTACGGAAGGCTCAGATGTTCATACACTCCTTATGTCCCACTTGTATTCACACAACCACCACGTGAGCTCAGTTAGATGGAGAGAGAATGACTGGCCCAAGTCACCAAGGGAGCCTCATAGCTGAGTTGGGATTTGAACTCAAATTTTCCCAGTCCTGGTCCTTTCTAACCATTACACCACACTGGCTTATATGATATTCATTTGTGTATGAAATAAGGGAAAAGTGGATCCAGTTAATGTATTAGCCAAAGGAAAAACTCAGGCAAGTCTTTCCTGGTGAGGTTGTCTCTGTTTCCATCTTTGTTTCCACACAGGTCCTTGTGTAAAGACTGCCACCCATATAGTCCTGCATTCTGGTGCATTTACAAACCATGCAGACAAAGGACTGACCCGGCTTTCGGAGATGTGGGAACAATCCCAGAGGCGGTGGAAACTATGCCCAAAACTGTACATGTAAAAGGGGCTTTGTAGAATTCTACATTGGAATGATGCCTGAGTACCTAACTGGCTTCTTGCTCTTGTAGGCCCAGCTTAGCATTCAGTGCAGGAAGTACAACTGCCAGGATGTGTCTTGGCCAACTCACGTAGCACTGCAAGCAGTAAACGCACGGGACTGCTTCCATTTTCTCTTTTCCCCTCATTGGGCACCACATCCAGGAATTGCAACTCTTATGTAGCTCGCTGTACAGTCTCCTGCTTGAGAACAGTGTTTGTGAGTCATCTGGTGGGTTTCCAATACACCTCAGAATAGTTACTCCTATCGTACAAGTTTGCCTCAACCCATATTATTTCTGAAATTATCCTAGGAAAGCTGCTAGCTGCAGGACCTCAATCCTTCTCTCAACTGGAAGTGTTAACAATCTATTTAATATTTAAATATTAACCCCCCCCATTTTTTTTTAATCTCCCATTCTTCACTGTAAAACAAGCACCAAACTTCTCTTCAAAATGGGACTTTTCAGGGTATGTATTTATCCATCACGTATCTGCCTCTGAATGGTACTGTATTGTCTTACTGCGCAATCCAAGCGTGCCCCTTGCGTTGATGCAACGTCACTGTGTCGACGCAAGGGGTGGAGCGCCAGCGCGCAGGCGCTGAGCAGCACCCCCGTGTCGGCGCTAAAGCTCTGAAGCCAACGCAGTAACGGAGAGCCTTCCTTGCGCCAACCAAAGACGGTCGGCGCAAGGGATTCTCTACCAAGTATCGGGACGGGGATTGGTGGGAGGAGGGGAGGTGGGAGGCAGGACCTGGGTGGGACATGGGCGAGCTTGGGAGGTGGCCGTACAGGCACATCCTAAGCCCATCAGCGAGGCCGTGTGGCCCCGATTCTGGCCGTGTGGGCTCCTCGGACCTGTACCCACTCTTTAGTGGGTGCAGATCTGAGTAGTACATAGGGGAGGCTGGAGCCTCCCATACGGTAAGGGAGAGGATGCTCCCTTGCTGTGGGAGGCTCCAGCCTCCCCCAACCCAGCACTGGATATGGTGCAGGCCAACCGGCCTTGCCATTCCGATGCTGGGTTGGATTGCGCCCTTAATCTGAGGCCTCTTTGGTTTTTTTTAAAAAATTAACACTCCTGACGATACACTATTCCAATCTTGCAGATGGCAAACTGAAGTATAGAGATATGCCCAAGGCCAGTCAGTAAAGTCATATTGAATGGAATGATGGAGGATTTGAACTCAAGTCTCAGGTCAGCACTTTCTTTACTTGTTTCCGTACGGCAGTGATTCTTAAGCTCTCCGGGAGTTTGAGAACTGGTGTAAGTACTTGCGGGGGCGGGGGAATTGCAGCGATCGTGAAACCAGAAGCTGGGTCGTGTTTGTTTTTTTACTTATTAAACACAGAGGGAACCCTGCAGGGGGGTCCACAGAGCTCCCCAACCCAAAACAACCCTGGGGCAGGCACTGGTAAGTCCCCCAGCCCTGATCTGTGCCCTGCAGCACTGCAATCGTAGTGATCGCGTCGCTGCAATTCCCCCACTCCCGCCCCTTAAAGTGACCCAGGCAGTGCTTTTCAGGCTGGGGTATTGCAACACCCCCGTTTGAAAATTTCTGCCATATGGTGTTCTGCCTAATTTTGCCAAAGAAAGATGGCCATACCAACAGCAGCAAAAATGCAACAAGCAATGAGGTGCAGCCAGTGGTGGAATCTAAAACGGGAGGATCCAGAATGCTGGGCGGGACTAACCTGTGAGTGGAACGCTACTGCGGCCTAGGTCCGCCCACGTGCCGCCATTTGCCCGGCTCTGTGGTGGCTGCGGTGCTGCAAAGTGCTCGTAGCCTCGGAGGGGGCGCCTGCTTGCCGTGGGGGATGGGTGGGGGGCACGCCGGGTGCCATGGGCGAGCGGCGGTGGGGTGCATCCATGGAGGGCAGCCCATGAGGCAGGCGGGAAGGCGGCGGACCCGAACGGACGGGCTGCCACTCAAGGTTAGTCCCACCCAGTGTTCTGGATCTCCCGTTTTAGATTCCACCACTGGGTGCAGCTCTATTGTCATACTGTAAAAAGTGTCCAGCATCTTTTACTCCTGCTAACTGGGCAAGAGGCACTTTTTTCAAGTGGTGTCCCTCTTATATTTAGCAGGGGGAGAGTAATTGTCCCTTTCCACCCCAGCACAGTGTCTTTTCTAGTGGCTGTTGCTGGTGGTACTTGTTAAATATCTGCATTTTTTTTTTAAGATTGTGAGCCCTTTTGGGACAGGGAGCCATTTAAGTTATTTTTTTGCCTGTTAACCGCTTTGTGAACTTTGTGTTGAAAAGTGGTATATAAATATTGTATTGCTTGCTTGCTTGATTTTAAATATCTCTGACTTGTGCTTAGAGATGCAACTTGTGTAATCTCTGGAAACTTGTGTAATTTGCAACCTGCAGATCTCTGGAAAACTGCAAGGAGATGTCTACTTACCTTGAAAAATTTTCAAGGTTTTCAAAACCCCTTTCAGGACTACTTCAATGATAAAATTCCACTGGTGCTGGCTGCTGCCATTTCCCCCAGTTCATTTAGTTCTATTGCATGTACATTGAAATGCTGAAAGCGGCGCGTGTTTTACATGATCTTCACAGAGAAATCACACTCTTTCGACATGCACTGGGAAATATTAGTTTTGGCCACCACTTTTCCTGGAGTTCAGCAGCTGCAGCAGCTGTCATCATTTTTTGCATCCGTAAGCAAGGTTTCTGTGAATTTATTTCAACAGCCTGGAGATCTCTGCCAGCGATTGGCTTGACCAACTGTTGCTAAAAATCTGTCGTGTAGATCGGACTTTCTGCTGGTATCTTTGAGGTATTAAAATTAGAATTCTTTTAGGGACGGTGGCATTTTTCATAAACATGATGTGCTCGGATGTTCTCGTCATGTTTGACAAATTAACGTGGGAAAGCTGGTCAATCCTTGAACCTCTCACTTGAACCTCTCGTAAGAAGATCCTCCTGTACTTGTTAAATATCTGGCATCCTGTCTGGTGTCAAATTAAAACAGCTGTTAATATGAAGACGGAGATCGCCAAATACCAATAACTCACAGTCGTTTCTCCTCTGAAAACTTTAATTGTTTCTCTTAAGAAAGGCAAAACCCTTGAAAATGGCAACTTGCACAACGGGGCCATTACCAAGACTGGCGGATAACAAAAAGGGCCAAACATCCTGCTGTGTCCATCACATGCTCAGTTCTGGCATGGTTAGTTTCTCTTTACTCGAGAGAAGTCGTCGTGGACCTGATCCAGATTTGGTCTAGACAATGCGAAAATGGTTTCTTTTGAAACCTTTTGCTGCTGCCAGAATCCCAATCTGCATCAGCTCCTGTTGGTGACTTGTTGATTTCATGCTCCACCTCTGAACATGTTTACGATTAGAAACCTGTAGCCCCAAAGTTGTGAAAACCTTGGTAAGTACAACAAATGCCATTGTGTTGTATATCATTGGAAAGGCAATTTAATGCAAAGCGCAATGAAACAAAGCACATTAGAATTATATTGCTAATATAATAGTTACCCTTGCTAACTGGGCAAGAGGCACTTTTCCAAGTGGTGTTCCTCTTATATTTAGCAGGGGGAGAGCAATTGTCCCTCTTCACCCCAGCACAGTGTCTTTTCTAGTGGCTGTTGCTGGTGGCATTCTGCATTTGATTTAGGGTGTGAGCCCTTTTAATTTTATAATTATTTGTCTGTAAACCACTTTGTGAACTTTGTGTTAAAAAGTGGTATATAAATACTATTGATTGATTGATTGATATTCTATCAAAAGTTATGGCCAATTAACCAGAAGACTTTTTATTTAATTAATTAAATTTGATTTTGTCATGGGGGGGGGGGTAAAAAATCTTCTTTGATTTCAGGTTGCAGATGCCCTAGCTATGCCACTGGCTGGCAAAGATTATTTTTGCGTATTTCCCAGGCAAATGACATTCAGGACTTGCACACATCCCTGATTTCAATTACTTTTGTCCTTTTATTATTATTTTGATTTTGATGGTCATCTTTTTATTACATTTCTGTCCCTGGCTCTGGATAAAGATGCAAATGAACTGCAGTCTGTTCACAATACTCTGCGGAAAACTAACTTATGAAAAACTGGCACAGTAGCTTAACAAGCAACTCACGTCTTGCTCCTGCTGGATTCAACCAAAGGTTCTTGTTCCTGTTTCGTTCCTGGCATCTCCAATGTGATTGAGAATTCCAACTACAATAACTTAGCAGAAACTTTCCATATGTCACTCTGCCAGGAAAAGGGGGATACTTCTTGCAACAGTTCCTCCCGGGGGGGGGGAGGAAATTAGGGAGAGGGAAACATGGAGAGAATTACAGCTACCATATACTACTGAGCTGGCTCATGTGGTGATATTATTGGCTGACAAAAACTTGGTCCATCAGACTTCTGCAGCCACATCATCTCTTGGAGAGCCGCGTGGCGGTATTTTTAGGCCCTATGTTGCACAAAGCAGACAGAATTATATGTATTTGGGACTATAATTAAGAATCGTATTGTAATTTCTGTGTGGCATCCCACATTGCGGCTTCCTGATTAAGGGACAGGCTGAAATGCAGAAAGATTTGTTCCCTGCAGGAGACCAAATTCTTAACATTGTCATTCTTGAACATGGTCCAACGATATCCGACCATCCTCCTCCACCACAGATATGTCCTTGTGAAACTGTGTCATAGATAGAGGTGTTTGAAAATGGTGTTATTTTTTTGCAGATTTTGTTATTTGAAAGGAAGAAAGTGGTGTTATGTGTTTTTATTCCACATTCTCACTCTAAGTTCTTATTTTTAGTAATTTTAAATGCTTTCAAAGTGTACTCGGTAGGTGATATACATGATATACTGTCAGCAGATGCACCCCCGGTATTATTTCTAATTGGAAAAGTAATCTATTTTAAGGTGCAATTCTAACCTGACTCCCACTTTTGGAGTCAGGGAGGATGGCACACGTCTGGTCCAATCATACTTTACGGTGTCCCTTGTGCCAAATTTTGCTGGCCTATCTGTGCTGGCCTAACTCCAGGTTATGATTGTGCCCTTAATTTCTGAAAAAAATATCTTAAACACCAAAATGTGGTGTTTTGTGTTTTTATCTAATTTTAATTCCCAAAAGGCGTTTTTGTGTTTTTATGCATTTTTAACAAAACAAACAGCAGCGCTAGTCATAGATGCACCATAGTAGTAATATACAGAAATAATAGTATATAAAGCAAATGAGTTCATTAATGTATGGAGTTGGCTTGACTGAGAGCACAATCCTAACCTGGAGTTAGGCCGGCACAGTTAGGCCAGCAAAGTTTGGCCGGCACAAGTGCCATCGTAAAGCATGTTTGGACCACTCTTGGAGTCAAGGAGGATGGTGCACGTCTGTGTGCTGGCCTCTCTGACTCTAAGATTGGTCCAAACATAATTTACGGTGTCCCTTGTGCCGGCCAAACTTTGCTGGCCTAACTGTGCTGGCCTAACTCCAGGTTAGGATTGCGCCC
This sequence comes from Lerista edwardsae, assembly GCA_029204185.1. Lineage (NCBI taxonomy): Eukaryota > Metazoa > Chordata > Lepidosauria > Squamata > Scincidae > Lerista > Lerista edwardsae. The sequence continues at coordinate 3,340,075 of JAJKFI010000007.1, read as the reverse complement.
TGAGTCCATCCACTACCTTCTGTTCTGGCTGGCAGTGGCTCTCCATAGTCTCAAGAAAGGGTCTTTGCCAGCACATGCTACCTGTTTCTTGAAAATACTAAAGAAAATTATTAAGCACAGGTCCTGAGTGTTCTCCCACTTTCTCCTACTGGAAATCAAACAGCCCCATTTGCTCTGTATTATGGGTTGCATCCCATGAAAATGAGTCACAACTAAACACTATTGAAATCAGTGAAAAATTCATTACAGTGGAAAGTAATAATGACTCACTTTCTTAGGCTACAACTCTGTGTGATCTTATTGTGAGCGTCCCCCTCATTTTTCTTTTGACACATTGTTTGGGATAACCTGTTGGTATGGTTGTCAGACTATTGTCTGTAGTCAGTGGTGTCATCCTACCGGTTCGCTGGGCGGAGTTTCTTCGCTTGCTGGGAGGGTTTCCGTGGTGATCGGCAGCGTGCTCGCTGCCTCCCGTTGCGTAATGGCGAAAGCCCGCCTGCTGCAGCGGGCAGGCTTTTGCCATTACGCAATGGGAGGCAGCGAGCACGCTGCCGATCACCACGGAAACCCTCCCAGCGAGCGAAGAAACTCCGCCCAGCGAACCGGTAGGATGACACCGCTGTCTGTAGTGTGCCTTCATAAAAGTTACTAGAAATGAATGCAAGTTATCTTCAGTATTGGTTTGTGTGAGATACAGGAAGCTTGCCTGTGAGATACATGCCATGATAGATATGTGGAACCTCCTGGTTTTAGATGTAGGCTACCTCATGCCAGGTGCTAGGGAGAGGCAGCAGAATGCAGGCATCCTGTCGTCTTGTGTGCTCCCTGAGCCATCGGGTGGGCCACTGTGAGATATAGGAAGCTGGACGGGCCTTGGCCTGATCTAGCAGCACTCTTCTTATGTTCCTTTGTTTTGTCAGACGTCAAGGATGCTTTCCCAAGTGTTTGAAAAAAAATATTTTAGCCTTGACTCCTTTGGCTATTGAGCATGCTGACTAAATTCATGGGGAGAGTTAAAAGGACTCAGCAGCAGCAGTATTTAGAGAGGGAGAACTTATTGTACTAATTGTATTTATAAAACTATACCCCATGCCTTCTTCCCAAGAAGGGCCCTCAGGATGGCTGGTAGTCAAAGTCATAAAACAGTATTAAAACAACAGCAATGGCATCAAAGATGAAACAGCAGCAAGAAAAATCAAGTACAGTGAGCAGTGCCAAGCAATGTGCGCTCGAACATGGTCAAGTTAACTTGCTCTTTGAGCATGCCCAAAGGGATGGACAGTAAAACATCCAGGACAGTGACTCACAGCACAAGATGGAAGCCCCTGCTGTGTTCCCTAGAGTATACAGCAGACAAACATGTAACAGAGCACCTCTTGATCACTGCAATATGCAGGTGAATTAATGTGGGGGAGATCAGGGTTGCATAAAGAGGTTTGGAGTTATTTACAAAGGTCGTTTGAAATGGCAAAATGTGATCCTTCTTTGGCCAACCGGGTTCCTGGCATGTTTGGCTTCCTGCTTTTTTCACATGGCATGAAAGCCATTGTGTGACTTCGACACAGAGTGCAATCCTAACCTGGAGTTAGGCCGGCACAGTTAGGCCAGCAAAGTTTGGCCGACACATCTGTGTGCCGGCCTCTTTGGCTCAGAGAGTGGTCCAAAGATACTCTACAGTATCCCTTGTGCGGGCCAAACTTTGCTGGCCTAACTGTGATAACCCTCACTGCAGGTTAGGATTGCACCCACACAACTGCTTTATGGCTTGCCTGCAGTGAACATTCGGAAAAACTCCTTGCCGATGGAGTCTTGATGACAAAAACTTCTCTGCCTCTTTCTTTTTGAAAAAATGGCAGACATCGTTGGAAACACAAGTGAAATTTCAGACAGTCTTGATCATAAAGCAGTCATTTACAGCGCGAACCATGGAAGAGTCTTCAGAGGCTGCTCCCTTGTTGTTCCCAAAGTGAATACTGTCCTACTACAGTATATATGCGATTTCCTGGAGTTATTTTTCCATAGTATATATAGTGCGTTTTTTTAGGGAAGCTAAATTCTCAGCCACCTAAAGAGTTTGGCAAACGTGTTTTAACTTTGTTCCCAGCTGTTCCAATAACCAAACAATATACTTCACTGATCTCTGCGGAAGAAAACTATGAATCCATCTACCATATATAGACAGTACCCAAAATAAGAAATTAAGCATGCCATTGTTAACCCTGTTTTCTTAAACAATGGGCCTAAATCCATATTAATGATTGCAAAAAGTGACCAGACCTCAGCACCTTTTGTCCTCACTACATTAACTATCCAATAATCAACAGTAGCTGCCCTGTACTCCAGTGTCCTTAGCCTAATTCAGTGGGACAGATATTTATCATCATCCTTGATTTGGGAGACCCATTCTGACAGATCGACATCCTTATTTATGTAACAATGTCGGAGACAGTAGCTACTAATGAGTGGAGTGACATCGAGGTCTGCTAGATGGAAAGGCAGAAAAAAACTGGAAAGGGCACGAGGAGTTAATGGGGCTTTTCTATTCCAGCCTCCTGGGATGTGTAATTATGTTCTAATAAGGAATGAATGTATTGATTAGATTCATGTGCAATTGTGTTCCTACACTTGCATTCAGCACTGCATGCATATAGTCGGTAATTGTGCATGCTTTGAATTTCTCCAGTTTGTGTTCTTAATGCATAAAGCCTTTCTTTGGTCAGGAACATACAGGCTCCTCTTTGTAGTCATTCGCTTCCCCCTTTCTGTTTGAATTCCCAGTGATTTCATTAAAGTTGCAGTGCAATTTTGACTGGAAAATAAAAAAGGACTTCATATTTTGGCCCATAAAAAACAAAAAACAGTTCAGGCTAAGAGCTCACATTTGATGATAGGGTACAAATTTTCCCTCACTAGTGATACAGTTATATAGACAACTGGATCTATTTGTCCGAGGGAGCAGCTCTTAAATAAGATATTTACTGCTTAAGAAGATGTCTCTTTCCTGAAGCAGTGTCTTATTTGTCATGGTTAAGAGGATGAGAAGTTTAAAGCCTAAGACATTATTTCCCGCATCAAAATAGACAGAAATGGCACCCTGCTACAATGAGGATATGCTACATTTAAAATGAGAACTGATTTGACCATGTGGGAAGATCATAAGGATTCTGATGTTGCAGATCATATTGATATAGCTGATTTAGGGACAGCAGAATTCTAGTTCTTATGATTTTATAAATACTGTACAAAATTCCAGCTGTGAACATAGCCTTATAAGTCCGAGAGTCCTTTGGTTGATCCGAATATATATCTAGAGTTAGTCTTGCAGTGGGAAAGTACTTTGAGTCATAAATTTAGCCTTTCATTCCTGGGACAGCAGAAGCAGGGAGGTAGCAAGAATAACCAGCTGACGGAAGTCATTTCCCATTTTTGAATTTTAAGTGTCCTAGGAGCATAGTTGGCCTATGGCAGTGTTCTTCAAACTGTGGGTTGGGGCCCACTTGGTGGGTCGCAACCTGATGTTGGATGGGTCGCGGAAAGCTGGGAGCAGCTATATTGGAAGCTGCAGGCCTTACTCTTGCTATACTACTTTTTTGAGTGTTACTAGTTAGAATTTTCAAGTGAGTTTCTTTTTAAAAAAAATGTTTTTAGTTCAATGCTTTTACGTAATATTTTGTCCAAATCTTGCTTTCAGTCAGGGATGTTTCATGGTTGTACAATTGCTGCAGTCCAAGAATGCCAGTTTGCATTCCAGGCATGTCATTTTATTATGTCACAATGATGTCACTTCCTGCTTGATGATGTCACTTCCAGCCATGTCATCACTTCTGGTGGGCCCCAGCACAAGTGCCATTCTAAAAAGTGGGTTCCAGTGCAAAAGGTTTGAGAATTACTGACTTATGGAGTTCTGTCATAGGATGAGGTAATGACCAATGCTACAGGGTGGGTACAAATTCATATAGAACATCAGTATCAGTGGATATTGACCACGATGGTTAATGAATTAGTCTGCAATGTAATGACTTTCTCATAATTGAAACTATTGGTGGCTCAGATTCAATGGACATCAATTCGCTGAGTACCGCCATACTTGTTCTCATGACCTAATGATGAAACATTCTGGTTGAAGTAAATTCTCAGCTGTATTGGATCTAGGAAGTTTTGCATTTGTCAGGTTCTCATCAGCACATTGAATTGGAGCAGGAAGCAATGTAGATCCATTGTGGATAAGGCAATGCTAGTGTAATGTGCTCCCAAAAGACTAAATTCTTTGAGAAGGCAGCTTGCCATTTTTGATGCATCTGAACATGAACATGAAGCATCTAAACATGAACCACATCATGACATGAAGTGCATTGGGATAGTCCAGCCCTGAAGTTATGAAAGCATTCGTGATGGTTGTTAGGTCTGCATCTTCTCACCAGTGAAGCTGGTAGAAAGCATTCTTGGCCACTGAGGCAACCTGGGTGTTCAGGCTCAGCAGTTAATCGAGAAACCCTGCATGGATAAAAGCATTAGTAACTATAGGGAGCAAAGCACTAGCAATTATGTGAGCCCCAGTACAGTTCCTTAGGAGTTGCAAGACTTGCAGATCATTTAGTAGTTCCCTTTTGTCTGATTTTAATTTCTGTCACCTTACCTGCATCAGGTCTGTCGTCTCTGACCACAGGCAGGTGTTTTGGGAGCTCTCGAAACTACAGGAGAAGGACAGCTACACATATTGATCATGGTGTATATGTATGGGCTCCTGTTTTTAGTGGACATATTTCAATTTTCTCAGTGAGATGGTTCCATCATCCAAAAATTTAACAGATTTTCCTCATATTGGCACTTGAGATCTTACTTATATAGGACAGGTGCCTCATGAAGCTCAACTGAAGCTAGGGAGACATTCCTAATATTCTGAGGAGTAAGTGACACTAATATTTTTTTTTGGAAATCTTACTAATAGCCCAATCCTATACTGCAGTGGAACAGGCAGGCCAGCAAGCCTGTGCAGTATACAGTTCATTGTAGGAGGCAGCTAGAAGGGTGTTGTTGTTCAGTCGCTAAGTCATGTCCGACTCTTTGCGACCCCATGGACCACAGCACGCCAGGCCTTCCTGTCCTCCACTAGCTTCCGGAGTTCGCCCAATTTCATGTTCATTGCTTCAGTGACACTCTCTAACCATCTCATCCTCTGCCGCCCCCTTCTCCTTTTCCCTTCAATCTTTCCCAGCATGAGGGTCTTTTCTAAAGAGTCCTCTCTTCTCAGGAGGTGGCCAAAGTACTTGAGCTTCAGCTTCAGGATTTGTCCTTCCAAGGAGCAATCAGGCTTGACTTCCTGGAGGATTGATCGATTGGATCTCCTTGCAGTCCAGGGGACTCTCAAGAGTCTTCTCCAACACCATAATTCAAAAGCATCTATTCTTCGGTGCTCTGCCTTTCTTATGGTCTAGCTCTCACAGCCATGCATTGCTACTGGGAAAACCATAGCTTTGGCTATGCGAACCTTTGTTGGCAAGGTGATGTCTCGGCTTTTGATTAAGTTGTCTAGGTTTGCCATAGCTTTCCTTACAAGAAGTAAACATCTTTTAATTTCATGCCTGCAGTCACCATCTGCGGTGATCTTGGAGCCCAGGAAGATAAAGTCTGTCACTGCTTCCATTTCTTCCCCTTCTATTTGCCAGGAAGTGATGTATTTTCCCCTTAAACCAAGGTACGTCCCACAACCCCAATAGGGCTACTCGGAGCTGCGCCAGCGAAATTGCTAGTGCGTCTCCAAGTGGCCCGTGCAAGGCTGACCAGGCCAGACCAGGAGTTAGGATCCAGCCTGAGTGCCAGATCTGCGCTCCATCCCCTCCCCATGCCGGTCCGCCCATTACATGGCTCTTCCCTCCCTCCACCCCGAACAACCTCCCCTCACCCTCCCTCTGCTCTCCCCAACGCCCTGCGCTGGCCAAACTCAGCCAGCAACTCAACTCAGCTCGGTCTTGGCTTACCTGGATGGTGCAGAGGCCACGTTCAGCCTCTACGGGCCAGCGCAACTGCCTGCACTGGCTCATCTGCCTCCGGGTCTGGCACAGACATGCCTTACACCGGCCCAGCACATTAATAGGATTGCACCTTAAATTCAGTGGGCTTAGACTCAGGTAAGCTCTACTGAACCCAGAGAAGAAATTATTTTCAAGAATACTGTATATTTGTATGTATGAAGTTTAGTGCTTTTGTCTTTTTTGTTGTTGTTGCTAAACTGCTATACAGGCATGCCCCAGTATTTGCAGGAGATAGGTTCCTGGGTTCCACGTGGATACCAGAAACTGTGAATAAGAGGAAACCTATGTTAAGTATAGGGATGTGGTGGCGCTGCGAGTTAAACTGCTGCTACTGGGCTTTCTGACTGGAAGGTTGGGAGTTCGAGACCACAAACCTAGCAGACCACGAATCTCCTGCCGACCTAGCAGTTCGAAAGCACGCAAAAAATGCGAGTAGATAAATAGGTACCACTTCAGTGGGAATGTAATGGTGTTCTGTGCACTACGGCATATAGTCATGCTGGCCACATGACCACAGAAACTTGTCCTCAGACAAACGCGGGCTCTACAGGCTTAGAAACGGAGATGAACACCGCCCCCTACAGTTGGTCACGACTAGACCATTCGGTCGTGGGGAAACCTTTACCTTTACCTTATGTTAAGTATAGGGTTTCCCCCTGCCCATCCCCCCATGCAATATGCTTTTTTAGCATTCCAAAGTAAGAATAAAGGAAAATAAGGGGAACACCCCCCCCCCAAGATCTGAGGATTATTGAAACAATGGATACATAATCCGTGGATTTGGGGGCCTGCCTGTACTCTTGAACTCTAGTCAATGAAGTACCCAGAATGCCATCCTAAATGATTTGGAGATAGGGCTGTGTTTTTCTCCAATGTAAGAGTACCCAGTATTTTCAATCTTTCCTTATATACTTTCATTGTAAATCTTTTTATCACGGCAATATCTTTACTAAGTCCTTAACTATTCCAAAAGTTTTAGTATCTAGTAGAAGACTACTTCTACTAATTATTAGAATTATTCTTTGCCTTGATAAAGCTAGAATATAAAGTTTGAATGGAATACTCAGAAAAGCAGAATATGAAGTAAGTCCAAGGCATTGAATAAACATGTCTTCATTCTGGATTCTTGCGAGCTGTGCTAAAATACAGCATCAAGAAGGAAGATAGATTCTCTGTTCTGTCAAACAGCATTAAGGAGGGGTTTTGAAACGAGGGGGATAACAGAGGTCTTTTAAAAATGGCCAAATGATCATAACTCTTGAATTTGAACTCCGACCTTTACCTAAGATCCCAGGACAATTAGTTTCCAATGGCATGACATTGTAAGACCCTTTACAATGGCCCGGAGAATGCATGTCGAATTCTCCATACCTGCATGTAGAATCAGTCCTGCTATTAGGCTATGATCTATTTACAGTCATTTAAATGAGATCTTTATATCACAGTGAATTGCCATCAAATCCTATTCTTTAATTGGGTAATTTACTTCTCAAGCTATTGGGATACATAGAAGACAGTATAAAATAAGCAACACTGACTTAGCAGAATTCTTTTTTCTGGTTCCACCTATTAGCGCTGATGTCAGCCTAAGCCTTTTCCCCTTCGTGGGCCAATCTTTCATTCAAGCTATAGAAGATCCTGAGAAAGTTTGTCTCATTTCTTTATTTTTTTTCTGCCCAGTCTGCAGAGTGAGCTCCTAAAAAGTTATTGAAAGGGCATTACCCAGCCTGACACATTCCATTTATTTCAATATGGTGACAATGAGAGAAGATCTAGTTAAAAATATTGCAAAAGCCTTATGGGATACTTAAAAGAATTTTTTTTTTTAAAAAAAGTAATGCGTGACAATAGAATACTTTGTTTTTGTAGAAGGGTATTCTGTATTCGCCCAAAAAGCTGCTGACTTAATCATTAGTTATGATGAGAAGAGATTTAGTGGTCTCTTTCTTTACACTGTCAATGAGAACAATAGGACTGAAAAAGCCTATGCTTCCCATTATAAATCACTATAAGCTCCATGAAAATTTCTCAACTACCCTGGGGTTTAAGTGAGCAAATACTCCGTAGTGTAGACTCCCAACAGCAGCATGTTATGCAGAGTGCGAAAAGATTTTTTTTTCTGATGAGATGCTGTGGAATATTGCAGGGCTGCTATGCTCAATTTCTATTGTCCCACATTATGCGCAGCTAGGGTTTGATGTAGCAAGGAACACCCTGTTGCTTTCATGGTAATCATGTATTTTTATAGTGTGTGTGTGTGTGTGTGTGTGTGTGTGTGTGTGTGTGTGTGTGTG
>JAJKFI010000007.1:3317145-3327716 GCA_029204185.1 Lerista edwardsae | reverse complement strand
TGTGTGTGTGTGTGTGTGTGTGTGTGTGTGTGTGTGTGTGTGTGTGTAAAGCAATACACCACTGAAATCTGCCTACAGTCTTTTTTGTACTGCAGAAATATGTGTCTGATCAAGTCATATTAAAGCAAGTTATATGTTTCAGACACAAGGATGAAAGTGTGCCCGTAAGTCTGCAAATATTTTTGCAGCATTGCACCTTAAAAAGCACTTTATAGTAACTTTACAGATAGTTAGGAACCAGAGGAGGTTAATAAGAACATGTGGTTCAAGAACAAATGCTTTCCATATTTCAGAAAATAATGCATTAATTCTTTAAACTAGTTTCCAGCAATGAGGGGAGGTGATTTTGAATTCATGGGATAATAATTTTAGGTCCTCCTGCTTTTCACAAAATGTTTATTATTCAGTCACAAAAACTAAACTGGTCTGTGTTAAACCTATGAAATGTTAAAAGAAAGCCAGTTTCATAATGGGCAAAAAATAATAATCTACCTTGCATTACATGGATGGAGTGTAATTTAAAATGCCCTGAATATTCGTGTATCAGTACACTGTATGGACATTTTACAAATTACAAACTGGTAAAGGAAATTGGAGTTGAGCTGGTGGTAAATCCATTCAAGGGACAATTGACTGCAGCCCCAAACACAATGTACACCATGTGAATATAAACATGTGCAGTCAACACTAGCAAAGCATTTTATATGGATTTCAAGTTGTTTCCTACATGGTTTCCGTGCAGGCAATCCATATTGGTGGATTAGCTTTTACTGTATGAATCATCCTTTTTGTACTCTCTGGAATTAGATGAATGCAAAGGAGGAGACCAGAATTGTAAATTCAGAATTGAATTTATTCCAATTCAGATGTACTACAACCTATCCCTGGAGGAGTTCTTTGTGAGCAACAATGTGGGTTGCCTCTTAGCAAGAGGATAACGCAGAGCTCAAAAACATACAGAAGCATGTATCTTTTTTTGGTCAGGAGATTGGTGCAATTCCCTGTAACAGTATTATTCAAACTGTGGGTCGGATAAAACTGATGCCAAGTGGGTCACTGAAAGCTGGGAGCAGCCATTTTGGAAACTACAAACCTTACTGTTGCTATATTCCTTTGGTGAGCGTTAACAGTTTGAATTTTCATGTGAGGGTTTTTTAAAATTGTGTTTTTAGTTCAGTGCTTTAACATCATATTTTGTCCTAATCTTGCTTTCTGTCAGGGATGTTGTACAATTGCTGCAGTCCAAAAATGCCAATTTGCATTTCAGGAGTGACATTTAATTATGGTACAATAGCAGCACTTCCTGCTTAATGATGTCACTTCCTGTCACAACATCACTTCCAGGTTAATGATATCACTTTGGGTGAGTCCCAACATAAGTGCTATTCTAAAAAGTGGGTCTTGGTCTAAAAAGTTTGCCCTACAAGGAATGGCTGAAATGTCTGGAGATTTTTGGTTTACAAACAAAAAAATGGCAGGCAACCCAATCCAATATTTTGGAAATGCCAGGCTGAGCATGATTAAAATACGGCTTGTGCTCTCCTTTGTCCTGGCGAGTCTTGGGTGTTACTTCGGTTTGCATACCTTCTCACATAGGAGCTCCCGTCTTTCTTTTGATCTGCTGAAAACTGGCATTTCTTGGCAGTGTGTGTTTGTGTGAATGGCATAAGGGAGACTGCAACCCTAAGGGAGGACAAGCCTATCAATGGTGACCAGGCAAAATGGCTTCTTCCTCCCTGTGAACAACATGTGCAAGGGAGCAATAGCGGGAGGGGCATTCTTGCATTTGCTTCTTGTGGGCTTCCCAGAGATCTGGTTGACCACTGTGTGAAACAATGCTGGACTAGATGGGCCTTGATTTGATTGAATTGGGTGCTTCTTTCATTTTTGTCTTAATGGTAATTAGCAATGGTGACTATATATGACCTCCACTGTCAGCAGCATCAGTGGAGGGTCTATTGCCTTTAGCCCCTGCTTGTGGCTTTAGTGGCATCTATTTGGCTGCTATACGGAATAGGACAATATTGTAGACGAGCATTTCTCAAAGTGGGCATCATGATCCTGTAGAGTAATTCTACTTAGAAGTAGCCCCATTTGCAGCCAGTATTCCATGAGGTGTCCCTCCCAGGTGACTGTGGAAGATCAGGAGGACTGCACGTTGCAGCCTATGGCGTGCAGAGCACTGCCCCCTCCGACTTGCTCACCTCCTTTTTCCCCTTCTCCAGCCACTTGTTTGTATGGCAAGAACTCTCTCCCCCATCGCTTGGGCTCCTCCTTGTTCCCTCTCTTATCCAGAGAAAAAAATCAGGCCACCCATTCATCCAGTTGATAGTCTATTCCAAGAAGGACAAGAGAGCCTGCTCCCTCCCTCATGTGCTGGCTGCCCCTGCCTTCTTCTGGTTCCTCCACCCAACTCTGTTCAGCCAAAACAAAAACTTTATCCTCCTCTCCACCACGCCCAGCCTTTGCCTCCTGGTTGGAACTAATCTACCCTGTTGCTCATGCTGGTCTGAATGCCAGCTTCTGGATTGCCCCATGAGGTCTTTCGTGTGATGCAGAAGCCATGAAAAAAGTAAGCAAGCACACCCAGACACACTTGCAGGGAAAACACAAGTGTCTGTGGGATTCAGGTTTTTCAGATTCATGACTCATTTCCAAATCAGTGGACTGGAGTCTCGAGTCACACCTGTGTCATTGACATGCATGACTCAAGTGTACACGAGTCAGTGAAAAACATGTGTTTTTGTTACTCAGACTTGAGACACGTACCTTGAGTTCCCATCAATGCAAAGTGTTACAGAGAGAGAAGGAATAGTGAAAGCAAAATTGCAGCTTTGAAGGGCACCCCCGCACAAGAAGAAATGGTTAACCGTCCACCTCCCTGCTTGCCATGGTCCTGACCCAGATCAGGGTCCTTTGCAGCTGCATTTTGTTTTAGAGTCACCGTAGTACATTAAAATGCCTTTAACATCATGTGTAGGTTGGCACTTGATTAGTTAAATCTCATGAATTTGCTCCAATTCCTGAAGGATGAGGAAAAAAAGCACCAAACTGGTAGCCTTCTGTCTTCTCCAGCTCTCTGTCTCTAGATTTACATAACAAGGAAAGACTGCTGTGAAACTGCATCAGCTGAATTTCTTCTTGGGGGGGGGGGAGATTCCTCCAGCTGTATTTGACTTAGTCATTAGTTCAAACATCCCATTTATGTAACATCATTCCCTAGATCAACTGTAAAGAGACACTGTTGATTTTGGCTGCAAGCTTAGGGGTGAACAGACATTGCCACTTGATCTAAGCAGCTGCCTTCTTGCTACTCCCGCTCTGACTTCATTGTCATGGACAGACGCTTTAATTCATAATGGATCCACAACATGTGCACCAGCACAGAAAATCAGGCATGTGACTCATCTGATAACATCACAGCTTTTGAATGCTATTCAGAGAGGATGAGGTGCAGGGCTGGGAGGGGAGTCCAATGGTAATTGTTGCAGGAAATGTTTTCTCCGACGTATGGTGAAGGGGGAATATTTCTTTCCCTGCAGGAGTAGCTAACCCACAGCATGCCATGTGCCACTTTTTATGTATAGAGCATGCCACTGAGACTGGCCCCAGTGCCACCAGTACTGTAGTCTCCCGTCTGCTGCTCCAGCATCACATGCAACCTTGCTCCTTCCTCTGATAGGGGGTTCGCCCCCTCTCCCTGGCATCATGGTTCTTTTGAAGAGCCACACCCCCTCCCTGGCAGCCAGTCCAGGCTCTCCAAGCATTTGGCTTGTTCCGAGCCTTGTCAGGCCACTCTGCAGTTCCTCTACCAGTTCTGGGCATTGCTGCATCAGTTCTAGACCACTTGCTATAAAGTGATATGCATGATGGTATGAGCCAACCTAATGAGTGGAAGACCCTTTATCAGTGCATGAGTTAGCATAGGTTGCATAGGAAACTGCCTTCTACAGAGTCAGATCATTGGTCCTTCTAACTCCATATTGGCTCTACAGTACTGACTGGTAGAGGTTCCCCAGGTTTCAGACAAGGAGTCTTTTCCAACCCAATCTGGAAATGCTGGGGATTGAACCTGGGACCTTAAGAACATGAGTAGATATGAAGATCCCTGCTGGATCAGGCCAAAGGCCCATTTAGTCCAGCTTCCTACATCTCATGATGGCTCACCAGATGCCTCAGGGAGCACACAAGATCTTCTGGATGCAAAGCAGGTTCTCTATCATTGAGTAATGGTCCATCCCTAAAGCTTATTTTGTGGTGTTGTGCACTTCTGCATGTGACCTTCCAAAATATCTCTTTTGTATGCTATAAATTGCCCAAATGAGTACATTAGTGTACACACACACACACACACACTTTTATATAAATACAATATATTGTGTATCCTAATGGGTGTTCACAACTAAGCATATGTGTAAGCTGGAGATGTCATTGCTAGGACTAAAAAACATAAATTCACATGATGTGAAGTTTTGAAACCATTGAAGCCAATCAAAACTGATTGGTTTCCCTCGGAATCTGGCTCATGTTGTATAGCTGAGCTGGGATCTACATTGGATTAGGAGTTATACAAACACTGAACAAGACTGAGGTCTGCTTGGCAGACCTTCCAGTAGAATTAGATGTGACACTAAAAAGACGGTGAGAAAGAAATCACACTATGGAATATGAGCATTTGCTGGTATCAGAACAGTTTCTGTTTTATGCAATCACCTCTGCTAACTGTGAGCAATGAATGAGTTGGTGCTGTGATCTCCAGTAGTTCCCAGCAAACTTTGGAGGCTTAAGTGACTGCCCTTAACAAGACTATTGAAGATTGCTGTTATAAATGTAATTCTTTTGTATGTTGCAAATCACACTTCATTAACTCCGATCAAAGCACAATGAGCTGAACTGGAATACATGGAATGTCTGCTAAAACCAGATAGATAAATGAAATCAATTGTGACATTCAACAGAAACCACAAGTGAAGTATGGCTTTAAAAAAAGGATTTGGGGTCAGTTGCAGACCTGGCCAATGGGCTCCCCAGGGAAAGAGAAGGGGGAGCTCCGCCCCCTCCTCTGGTTCCCCACCCATGTCCGACACTTCTCCACACCCTCACACCATCCCAGGCTCCATTTTGGAGCCGTACAGGATGGGTGGGCCAAAGTGCGGGCCTTGTTGCCACCATCCTCCCGCTTTACCAGCGCTACACCAGGGGCATTTGCCCCCTCTTGCAAAATGGTAGAACCATGACTATTTTAGGTTCGATCCTAATTTTTTTCTGAATGCATCGCTGCATGGTGCAAAATGTTAGGCTGCAATCTATAAATGCTTATCTGAGAGAAAATCCCATGCAATGGGCAGCACAATCCAACCCCATGCTGGAAAAGGGATGCCAGCTGACCTGCCCCATATCCAGCTAGGGGCTGGGGCTGGGGCTCTATGTGGTACAACCCTCTATGTGGTGCAAGGGGACTCAATTCCTCCTACCCCATGTTGCACAGCAGCAGTCCCAATGGGACTACTCGGATTTGCACCAGTGAAATTGCTGATGCAAGTTCAAGGGGCCAGGGAAAGGACAGTGCTATAGGCTGTTCCCACACTCTCCCTGGGCTGGTCCACCAATGGGCTCTGCTTGCCCTGTCCCAATCCGCCCTCCCCTGCCCTTCCCAACCCTCTGCACCAGCCAAATGCAGCCGGGGGAAACCTACTGGGTCAGGCAGCATGGGGCCTGGATTCGGCCAAGCTGAGCCAGCGCATGTCCGTGCACTGGTTCAGCCTCTTCCAAAGAAGGCGCAAGCATGCTGTTGCTTTTGCGACACTCCTTGGCTGGCACAAGAAACCTGTGCCAGCCCAAGTACAACCCTGGACTGCACTCTCAATGGGATTGTTTTTGGTAGATATGAGAAGGGTTGTGCAGTTACTGGTCTTCTTCTACATCTTCTTCATCATAAGGAGGCCATAGTCCTTATGCCATTTACTCCAGAATAAGCAGCTTAAGGTCTATAGGCCAGTGGTGGATGAATGCCATTTATTCATAAAGGCCCTCCAAGAGTCTGCCTTTCAAACTTGGTTATTAGCACTCACAGGTCTTTAGCGCTTTCCTCCGGCAACTCACAAACAGGATGGCCAACTGGATTGCAGCACTTTTGAGAACAGTCATTCTCATCCTTCCTGTCCTATTGGAACAGAACAAATCTGCCCAAGCAAAACCTCCTATAATGTCAGATTATATTAGGTTGTGATCCTAACAGGGTCTCAAGGAGGAAGAAGAAAGCAAGGATCCAGTACGGAAAGATGGGCTGAAGCCGGCTGGGAAAGAAATGTGAAGGATAGGACAGGTCCAGTTGTGGACCTAGCCAAGGAACTGCCCTGGGTCAAAGAATGAGGCTCTGTCTCTTCTGTGGCAGGGAGTTCTACAGGGCAGGGGACAATAAGGAGAAAGCTCTCATGTAGATCAGCACCAACCATACCTTAGAAGTGAGAAGATCCTGCAAGAGGCTCTCTCAAAAAGATCTTACAAGATTTGCTCTCTTGCTATTTTCATTCTTTGCATCTGGGAATATAGCTCATTGGAAGGATTAGTTGCTTGTACGTATGTGTGTAAGTGAGCATATAGTATAGGGCAGACATGTAGGGGACTCTATGTTGCTCTAAAACAGTGATTCCCAAACATTTTGGCACTGGGACCCACCTAAAAAAAGTTTCACTTTACCAGCTTTACTCATGCTTTTGTGGCTGTTATGGTGATTGGGCAGCAGTGCTTCCCCCCGCTCAAGTAGCAGGTTGTTGCACATATCCAGAATCAACCCTGAAGGTTTTGTAATTCATCAAATATTGGGTCGTGACCCCACAGGTGGGCCATGGACCACAGTTTGGGAACCACTGCTCTAAAGTATTCACAATCAGATTGCATGTGGATACAAACCAACTGCAGTTCATCCTTAATAAGGACAACTTTGCCCTATAAATAGCATCAATTCTCCAGGAACAATCCATTCTTTATCTCCTTCCTTTCAAGAAGTGCCTATTTATCTGTTTCATCTAAAAACCGGAACCGCCAGTCAAGC
Organism: Lerista edwardsae; assembly: GCA_029204185.1. Taxonomy (NCBI): domain Eukaryota; kingdom Metazoa; phylum Chordata; class Lepidosauria; order Squamata; family Scincidae; genus Lerista; species Lerista edwardsae. Next base: position 3,320,662 of record JAJKFI010000007.1, on the reverse strand, counting down.
CTTGACAATTTTCAGATTCCTTTCGAAGGAGGAAGCAGCCTATTGTGTTCGAATTTGCTCTCAGTGACAGCCGAACTGACGGGAGCAAGTATTAGAAAATAACTGACACAGAAAGAAGGGAAGAAAGGTATGGCTACCAGGGAGGGCTCAGGACCACCTTGCTCCTGGGGCAGCATGCCAAATGTTCCCCCCACTTACCTGGTGATACGCCTGTGCCAGCCTTTGCTCCCACTGAGCAAAGGTGGATTGGATAAGAAGGTGGAATAGAGCAGAAGAGGAAGTGTGGAAAGGAGAGTAGTGGGATAGACTGTCTCTGATGCTGTAGGCCATCATTCTTTTTTCCTCCACGCTTCCTTAGCTCCCCCTCTCCCTTTTCCAATCCAGGGAAAGGGAGGAGGAGGAACACTGGGGGCAAGTGGTTGATGGAATTGGGTGCTCCCTGCCAATCTGCTGCCTAATGACAACTTTGCATTCAGGGCAACTTTCTGAGGGTTGGGGGCATTCAAGAACATTAAGGTCCAACTGGATGTTACTTTAGGCACGTGCTGTGCAGCTGCACGCTGCACACTTGTTTTTGCTGGGTAAAACAACATGCAACACCCACCCACCAGGGCCAGCTCTAGCAGCAGCAGAGCCCAATGTGGGGCATTCCTGTGGCCCCCCCCATGGGGCCCCCACTCACCAAGAAGAGCGCTGTTTGTGCCACGTGGTGGTATCATAACACCACCGCCAACTGCTTCCAGGTGGCCCATCTTGGGCTGTTCAGAGGCAGAGGCCGGTGGGAGAGACCAAGGTAAAGCTGCTCTGCTCACCCCACTGACTTACAGCCCATAGAGATCCCAGCTGCAGCCACAGGCAAAATGCTCACCCTGCTAGTGTGGGGCCCCCTGAAGCGCAGGGCCTGATGTGACGACATTGGTCACATTGGCTTAAAGCCGGCCCTGCCACCCACCCCCAGTCTGGATTGGGATCATGGTGGGGGCAGAGGGCTTAAATCATCTGTTCCCTCCATGGTCCTCATCGAGATGACCTCCTGTATGCACGATATCAGGGGGCTCCTCAGTGCAGCCTGGGGGCCAAATCCAGCCTGCCATAAGGTTTTATCCTCCCACAGCAAATATTTGATATTTTTTACTTCTTATATATCATTCCTCAGTTTAAGCATGGCATTGTTTCTTTGGAAATGTCACATTTTTCTTTAGTTCTGAATCATATCGTTCTCAAGACAAAAAAGATCCAAGTAAAACTTATTCACTCCTTTAGATTTTATTCATTCATTTAGATTTCATCCGTTCATTTATAACACTTTTTTTTTGGCCCGCAAAAATCTATAAAATATATGATCTGGCCCTTATACTGAAAAGTCTGGAGACCCCTGCACTATACGGTCAGGGGGGAGACTTCTGTTGATACCACTCCCTTGCATGTGCTATTTTATATAGAAGAGATAACCCTATGGCTGCCTAGCATGTGCTGTCATCTGGCAAAGAGGCTGAGCAACAAATCAGGACTTCTCCAGTTCAAATCTGCCTCTGCCACTGACTCCCTAGGTGGCCTAGGGCAAGCCCCTCCCTCTCACCCTCAGCTCTCCAGCTGCAAGAGACAGATAATAATACAGGCATGCACCGGTAGATGGTGGGGTTCTGTTCTGGACCCTCTCGTGGATACCTGAAATTGTGGATAACGGTGGATACCTTTTTAAAGATAGGGGAACATTAAACAAATCCCTTTTTTAACCTTGTTGCAGCAAAACTACTGAGGTTCCCCTATCTTTGTAATAGGCTCCCCAGTATCCAAGGGTATTTGTGGATAACTGAAACTGTGGATACCGAATCAGTGGATACTGGGGCACACCTGTACTTCCCTTACTGAGTGGTTGTGGGGATTGCAGCAAGAGAATACATGTAAAGGACTTTGCACACTCTGCAAGCACTAGACTAAATACTTCTGTGCAGGGACAGGCAGAGCTGGCTCAACCCAATGGGCAATCCTGGGGGGTTGCCGGGGTGGGGCGGGGCAAGAAGTCCAGGGACCTCAGCTAAATGAGGACAAACTCTGTATTCTATTTACGTAATAAATGCCTACACCGCCCTTCAAATAGCATAAAATAAAAAATCCGAGGTGGCTCCCACCCAAGTACAAAACAAACAATACATATCAATGAAAGTTCATAAAAAGAACACGTACAAAAGAGCCGAATAAAAGCATCATAAAAACCGGCCTGTCAGGGATTGAATGTTCTTACGAAAATGCCTGGGAAAATAATAATAATAAAAAAGATTGTCTCCAAAGAATAACAAAGAAAACACAAGTGAAGGTAACTATAGTGTCCAGATGGCACTGTCCCTCTCCGGGAAGCACACAGCCCATTCCGACCACAGTCCCTGCACAGTGATGCAGTGGTACCAGCGTCGCCTTTGCTGTGTCCTGCAGGGGTTTCAGCTGCTGGACGTATCCTAGGGATAAGGCAACTTCAACGACTAGGGCTGGGGTTTTTTGACGACATTTTTTCCAAAATTTCTTAATCAAAACAGTAAATGGCAGTGTTATATGTTTGCATCTAATTTTTTTATTGCAAATTGTGCAAATAGTGCAATAAATAAGGGTGAATGGCCCTACAAAGACAAGCAATCACTGGCATACACACCCTAGGCCGAAATAACCTGTTCAAAAATTCTCAAGCTGGTACTTACTGTTTGTACAGTGGAACTCTCACATTCCATTAGAGTCGCCGCAGCATGCACTGGGAACTATGAACATGCATGTTCATGGAAGTTTAAGCAAGCTTCCTCCTGTTTCTGCCAGTCCTCCTCCTGATCCCTTACTGAAAACGATTTGTGGATTCCTCAAAACTGTCTCAAAAATAAACAAAAGTGGTGTTATTTTTGTGAAATTGATCTGAATTTATCAAGCTCTGTCAAAAATAAGCAAAAGTTGTGTTTTTTTGAATTTTGACCTAAGTTTTGTTTTATGTGGCATTTTCAGTAGAAATTATCAGTACTTAGCATTCTGTGATGATCACTGAGGAAAAAAAAAAAACATCCCTAGCCTTCTAGTAAGCTTACCAAAAATCAAGAGAAAAGAAATGTAGCCAGCGCTGGACTTTGATGTTAAAATGGTCCAAAAATGAGCCTTCGGAGAGGGCTCAAATCATACCTATTTCGTCTGAATGATTATGTGGCTGTCTGCCTTCTGTCCCTCTGGTATAATGTCATAGTTTGTTCACTCCCCTGGTCAATTGTTTTCCCACCCTTCTAACTGCCTGATATGGAGAATTGGGTCTAGCTTCATTCTTGTTCACTCTCTGTGTTCCCATTACATTTAATGTCCTTGTTGTTTTAATGTGTTTTGCTTATTGTGGTTACATTGTATTTTGTTGTTCTCTGTAAGCCGCCTTGGGCATTTGCTTCGGCATGGGAAAGGCGGGGGTATAAATTCTTCAAATAGATAGATAGATAGATAGATAGATAGATAGATAGATAGATAGATAGATAGATAGATAGATAGATAGATAGAT
>JAJKFI010000007.1:3271664-3317135 GCA_029204185.1 Lerista edwardsae | reverse complement strand
GATAGATAGATAGATAGATAGATAGATAGATAGATAGATAGATAGATGATGATACATGCAGATGGATCAGGCTTGGGAAGGGGGTTGTGTTTGGCAGGCACTGCTGCCACCAAGCCTGCCCACTCCAAGGCCCTTTCCACCCACCCCAGCTCCCATTGTCTCCCTCTTCTGCCCTCCTCTGCCCTCCCCTGCCCCGTTTTACCCTGTGTGCTGGGCTTGCATGCTTTCTCCGAGCACTGTGTCTTCAAGCATGTGCAGAATGTTCCCCCGCTCTTCTCCCTGTAATCACAGCCAGCTCCTGACTGTTCAGGGTTTTATGGAAGGACCTAGTTCTAAAAGATGCTCTTTGGGGGGGCTTGCCCCCCCCCCCCCGCAGACCTTGCCCGTCTTGTAGAAATTGTCCCCCATTAGTGCCCAGACACTACTCACATCAAGGGGTGTGCATACACTATAAATAAGCAGCATGCTTTGGAAATAGTGCTGAAACACTCTCATAGGTGTGAACACCTTCAAGCCTTAGCAACGGGTTGGCATTGGAATTTGGAAGGGGGGGAGGGTTTGGAGTCCATCTGTAGCTTATTACGAGCACATTAGACAGCATAAGTGAAACAATCTGGACACACAAGGCTAGGAGCTCAATCCGTCTTTCCTTGAAGTTCCCAGCAAAGATCCCATTAACTGAAATAGGATTTGGATCAGGCGCTGGGATTCCAGGGCGAATCTGGCAAGACTTCAAATGAATGCATAAATATACGCTCACGTATATACATACACATCAGCAGCATTGGGATCTTCAGCCCTGATCCTTCCAGCAAGCTGTGCTCCCAGTTGCCAAAAAAAGGAGATAGCAAGAGAGGAAGTTTATTTTGATGAGGAAATCCCTTAATGCTGTCAAAAATATGCTTGGAATGGTTAATTAGCATGCAAAGGTTTGGGAGGAAATGATCTCTTGAAACTCGACCATCATCTTTTTGCCAGGTTTTCCTTCCATTTACCTCTTATCTCCAGGAAACTCTCACAGCTTCTGAATCTGCTTTGTGCTGGAGTGAGCCAAGGGACAATGACGCACTTTTGGGCAACGGTACAAATTCTGGTTGGTTTCTAACTTTCCACATGAGTGGTAGGATGTGTGTCCAATTTAATGCGCTTCAGCCTGTCCAGGGGATATCCAGGGTGGGCTCCTTAAGCTGATGAAAAGTGAAAGTTCTGTCTGTGGAAACACACACACACACACACACACACACACACACACACACACACACAGAGCCCAAAAACCAAACAGCAAATTAGCACAACAGATCAGCCCCCAGGGGATGAAAGCTCTGAGTCGTACTCAAAGTATTTGCTGCTTGTCCGGTGACTCAGGCATCCAAAAATGTGCAGTATTATTAATCAAAATGAAAGCACTGTACATTGCTACAGAACTGGGGACAGGATGCAGCAGCAACCAATACCCTCCAAAGCTATTTCCGACCAAAAACATTAAGATTGCGATGAGTCGTTGGGAGAAACTATTTTTGTGTGTGGTCAGACGCTTGGGATTCTTTGCTCCGTAACTGTCAACACAGCTTGGAAAATGAAGAACTTTATTGTCAGTTGCAAAAGACAATCAAGGCATGTGCGATGTGGTGGGTCAGCCACATTAACAGTCTCCCTCCCCCCCCCCCAGCAACAGGCTTATGTATGTGCCTTCCTTTAAGCAGATGGGTAAGGTCAAAGCATGTCAGTTTCAAGCAAGCTGCCAAAGATGGGGATGCCAAATGATTAAAAAATGTTTTCCAGCCAGCAGGACATACGTTTCTTAGGGTACAATCCTAACCTGGAGTTAGGCCGGCAAAGTTAGACTGGCAAAGTTTGGCCAGCACAAAGGCCACCGTAAAGCACGTTTGGTCACTCTCAAAGTCAAGGAAGCCTCTCTGACTCCGAGAATGGGCCAAACAATCTTTACAGTATCCCTTGTGCTGGCCTAACTTTGCCGGCCTCACTCCAGGTTAGGACTGCACCCTTAGAGAGACGTTTTGCATGTACTGATTAAAAAGGTACCGTCCTTATCACCTCATTTGTAAAAGAAATCCTTTAAATGCCATTTAATCTTCAACCCTTTGCCAATAATGCAGCAGTAGTAGTTGTGCTTGAGCCCCAGGCAGTGGAGGGTGAGGCAATACTGCATTACTCAGCAAATAAAGCCTCAGCATTTTTTTTGAGGGTTTGATAGTGCAGAGGTAGGGGAGGACACTCATGTGGCTAAGGTTGGCGAAATTACAGCTCCGACATGACCATCTATATAGTATCTTTAACAAGCAAGCTGCATGATTTTTTTGCTGCATGGGCATACGCTTCAGCAGAGGAAAGGCGGACAATGAATGAATGAATGAAAAGGTGGTTGGCTTAGAGCCAAATTACACAGTGGTGTCATCTAAATGATTTAAGAACAGGTACTCACTTTTGATTGGCATGTGTCGGGACCCGCCCACCAGAAGTGATGTCATAAGCCGGAAGTGATGTCGTGGCAGGAAGTGACATGAAAAAAGCCCTTTTTGAGGCCTCAGACAATTTTAAACTGACCCAACAGTTGCAACAGTATTCCACAGCACCCCCAGAACATGTTAAGGAGGCCTGGCATCATGTTAAAGTGACCCAACAGTTCCAAAACCCCAGAGCAGCTCATTTTTCAGTGGCAAGGCAAGGCTCTGCTTGCTGCCTTACCTGCCTGCCTGCCTGCCTGGCTCTGAGAACGTGCAGGCAACTCAAACGTGCAGGAAATTCAAACGTTGCAGGGGCGGAGTCGATGAGTGGGCGGGCGAATGGGCGGGGCCAGCCATAATCCTAGAAACCGGTACTCATGTACCCCCACATACCCCCTGCATGACATCACTGAAATTACACCATGTGAATTGCATCGTTTCTTTAGTTAATTGCAGCTGTGGGGGACCTGATCTAGGTAAGAGCCATGGTATGATGGGTATTTTTTTTACCCCTGTGCCTCACCATGGTCCCCATCTTTATTCCCCCCCCACTCCATCCAACTGCTCTGTAGCTGCTCTTTGTCCCAAGAGGAAAACTCCCATTCGTACCAATGAGAACTTTCCTCCTGGGTGAAAAAAGCAGATTTGGGAACCCTAATCATAGATCACAATGGAGGAAAGGGGTTAAAAAAGTCTTTCCGTGCCATTGTCCCAATGGGGGGGCACTATTGGGTAAAGGACTGTTAAGCTGATCCGGGCTGATGACACAGTTAAGTCAGGAGAAGTTTGGCCCCAGAAGAGTACACAGACGAGAGGGAAAAGAAATGAAGGGCCAAGGGAATGCTGAGGAGAGAAGACTTTAACACTGGAAGGTCACAGCCATCAGGATTATAGCTCTGCACTTAGCTATGATCTGCCAAGCCAAATGCAGCCCACCAGACATATACCCTCAGATGCCTGAGCAGGTGATGCTGTGCAACCTCAACTCTTGGATAGGACTATCTGGATCCATTTCAGTCCTGCCTGAGGCCTTGTTTGGCACACCATCAGCTTTGGCCACCTAAATGGGTGACTTATGCAGGGAGGAGGGTGACAGAATATGACCCTGCTAATTCTTCTGTACCTCGCAATGGCTTTTTCATCAACCAAGATCTCCTTCCAAGATATTGGAAAGGCTTTGCAGTTTGAGAGTTGACAGGGAGGGGATGACGGTATGGAAGATTGCTTGGCAGCTACAGCTTGGCAGAAGATTTAGCCGAGGGCAGAAGATTTAGCCGAGAGGGTTAATGCCTCCGTTTGCCCGAAGATAACACCTGAAGATCTCAAGGTCGTGAGCTCGGGACTGCCGGAAGTCTCTGCGAGCAGCAGACCTTGGAAACTGTGGCTGATTACAAGCTGAGTTTCAGCTGCCTCGTGGGAGGAGGAGTGTGCTGAAATCAGCTGCATCTCTGGTGGCAGCAGGGAAGCCTCATCAGCCAGCAGACGACAGACGGGTGGCTAAAGAAAGAAGGCTAAATCCAGAAAGAAAGATCTGTAGGAGTGTTGTTCTTGGAAGATAGAACATTCTGTAAATTGTAAAAACCTTCGGGTTTGTGAGAAAGTCTGCCTATGTAAACCGCCTTGAGTTCAATCATTAGAGAAATCTAGTGATCTTAAGAAAGGCGGTATATAAATAAATGTATGATGATGATGATGATGATGATGATGATGATGATGATGACTATCTTTCTGGCTCCAAGTGAAGACTTTTAGGGCACAATCCTAACCTGGAGTTAGGCCGGCACAGTTAGGCCAGTAAAGTTTGGCTGGCATAAGGAACATCATAAAGTCTGTTTGGACCACTCTTGGAGTCAGAGAGGCCAGCACACAGGCGTTTGATAGCCTACAGATGTGCGCCATCCTCCCTGACTCCCAAGTATGGTCCAAACACTCTTTATGGTGGCCCTTGTGCAGGCTAAACTTTGCAGGCCTAACTATGCTGACCTAGCTCTAGGTTCGGATTGCGCCCTTAGTATCGTCCAAGGCCTTTCATATGGCTGTTTCAATTGTTTGAACTGCTTGTGTGTGTGTGTGTGTGTGTGTGTGTGTGTGTGTGTGTGTTTACCTTGCCACAATTGCAAATGCATTGTGATTTTTATTGCTGTCCATGCCTTTCTTTAAACAGCCCTGGAAACTCTGTTGAAGGATGGCACAGAAATCCATCACCCAATGAAAAAATGAATAAATGAGTCGAGGTATTTTGCCTGGCGTTTGATAGCCGACTTCATTTTGCAGCCTTTGGCAGGTAACACAAACCAGAGCTTTCGAAAGCCTCCAGGGGGCAGCTGGGTGGGCTGCAGTCAAGCTTTGGTTCATCGCAGCTGGTGCAGGTCGAATGTTACGAAAAGTCGGCCATTCTCACATTCGTGTACTTGGGAGTCATTCCCATTGTTTTGGGCAAGCCTGAAATGGGAGCCGCAAAGCCCCTCCAAGGAAAAATGCACCCTAAGCACACAAAAACGAGGTCTCCGTTGCATTCTTTTTCCCCGAGATGGAAGCTGCAAACATCGTGCATCTCTTGCTTTGTGCTCTCAGTTCCTGCATTGCGAAGCTCATGCCTGAACTATGAAGGCAACCAATATGTTAATAATCAAGGAGTCTGCTCGCTGCTTTCGACAGACATCAGAGAATTTCTCCCACCGTCTGTTCTGGATAAGCCAAAAGCCCCGTTTGCATTAACACAGCCTTATGTAACAAATCCAAAGTGACAAACCAAACAGCTCTGAGTGGTTACATTCCATCTCCTAATGTCCCAAAGTGCGGCACATCATTAGGACGCTGCATCCCGAAGGGGCGCAAGAGAAACAAAGAACAGCAGAGCCGCGCAGAAAGCCCAGCGAGGCCCTGAGTGTTTCACCAGACCGTAACAACGCTGCTTCTCCCCCGCCAAAGGAATACTGAAAATGCAATCTGGTATTGTAGAAGCTGAGCCAGAAATATTGTATCGCTTACTGAAAAGGAAGACATTTGTTCTCAAGAGGAACCCCGCAGGAAGGTTGACTTCTGAGTCATCAACTTTGACAGCCTGTGTGTCCATCGTCGCGTCGAACTGGAAGGCTTCTGCAAAAAAAATTGGGGGTATTTAAATATGCTGAGACCCCAAAACACTGTGCCGATGATCCTGAGAACCCACAAGTTGACCAAAAAGAATCTCATTGGCTTCAAGTCGGGTTTGGGTCAGACCCACACAACGCTGAAACCTCTCCGCTTTAATTACTAACCACTCCCTTTTGGCAGCATGAAGCCACAGAAACCGCATGGTTTTGCTCACACAGTGACTCCAAAGCAAATTGGATGCTTTGGAGGCAAATTAAAACAAGCAATCGGGAGGCACACATTTTTGGGAGTCAGTCCTACTGAAAGCAGAGAGGCATACTTCTGAGTAAATATGCATAGGATCAGGCTGTTGGTCTCATCTGGCTTGTCCTCCATCGTTTGTTTGAAGCACTGCAAGGGAAATTGACAAGATTATAGGAGAATTCATTGAAAATGCTGAGACCCATATACATGATCTATTACTGGAAATAGTAATGTTAAATTTGACTTGATGCCAAAATTGTGCTACCCTCCTCAATGACCTGTTGTTATCTCCAAGCTTAAATGCAAGCAAATATTACAGTGGTGGGATCCAAGCAGTGGTGAAATTCAGCCAGTTCTCACCAGTTCTGCAGAACCGGTTGTTAATTTTAGCTTGGGAGAGGGAAGAAAAGCAGCGCCCACCCTGAAGGACATAGAACCGGTTGTTAATTTATTTGAATCCCACCACTGGATCCAAACCCACAGAATCAGTTTAAATAAATCTCAAACTGCCCTCCTGTCCACATTACACTTGCAAAAGAAATGCTGAGTAAATAATATTTTTCAGGATTGGTATAAAGAACGGGAGGGTTTCCCTTAGAAGTCCAGGCTCTCAACAGAGACGCTAGCCGTGAGTACTAACAACTGAATGCAAATAGGAAGACCTGCTAAAAAATGCCACCAGCTCCCGAACAGCTGACTCAAACCCAGGGGAGCACTGAGTAGAGTTTACCAGCATCACGGCAATTCCAAAACGACTCAAGCCTCACTCACCCAGAGGCAGAGATGTTGGGAACCAGCCTGAAAAGAAAACCATTAGCAGTTCCTATTGCAAAAGTAACGGGCAAAGAGCGGACTGGATTTAGCCAGTACCCTTAGCAGCTTCCCCCCCAGTGTTACATACTCACAACCAAGCAAATAAGCTTGACAAACCTTATTTAAAACAAGTCTCATTTGATTACAAGGCCTAAAGGCAACATAAATGAGATATAACACACAACAAATTAAAAATAAGAAATTCGAAACTTCCTAACCCTTACTGAGATTAACATTGCTTGACACTAGTTCCTATTCAGATGTTACCCAGGCTGCTTTGTAGGAAGCAAGCGAGCCGATCTTCGTCTTCTTCCCAGCACTGATTCACGCCACGACTGGAACAGCCAGAGGAAGCTGAACACCGAACACAGGCCGAGGGGCGATTTGTATAGCCCTTTGTCTCAATCAGGGCTAACGGCCTTTCTGCCTAGTGACGAAGCGGCAATCACCCTCATGAGTTACAGCTGTAAAGGAGGAGGCAGCTGGCACCGTGTGTCCTTGAGCCGGGCCTCTCACGAAACCTCCCCCAAAAGTTCTCTAGGCTAGCTGATAAGAATTGAGGCACCCATACTGTCAGTTTTGATTTCAGACCAAGGTCTGTGTTAACTTACTCTTAGACAGCCCAGACACCCTCAAGATGGAGTCAGGCCTGCTAAGATGGCGTTAGGCCTGTATTTGAGCCGCCAGTTCTTTACAATGGGATCCACTGTCATCAACATCAGATACTCCCAGACTGCTAAAGTGCAAGAATATTCATTGAGCCCAATCATAGAGCAAAATATGTGAACTTACAGAGAGAGTGAAAGTGTATGCTTCAGTACATACAGGGGTTGCCTCAGGCAATGGATTGGCAGAATGTGTGTGTGTGTGTGTGTGTGTGTGTGTGTGTTCCTGGATTACAATCAGAGAGAGAGAGAGAGTATAGCGAAAAGAAGAGTTTTGTGCTAGAGCAGTGGTTCCCAAACTGTGGGTCATGAACCAATTTCAGATGGGTCGTGAAGCTCCTAGAGCAGCCATATTGAAAATATACGAAGATGGAATGCTGGAAAGGGGGAGGGCTGTGTGATTGTTTTGCTTGTGTCAAGGCTGTAAATAGGCTTTTGTTTCTTTCTGATTCACTTTGCTTTTGGAAAATGGATGAGAAATACCCCAACATTGCTACATTCTCAGGAAAGCAGTAGGCTCTGCCGGCACTTCAGGCCATGACATCACTCACAGTGGGTCCTGGACAGATTGTCATTCTAAAAAGTGGTCCCAGGACTAAAAGGTTTGAGATCCACAGTCTTATATTAATCTATGGTGTAGTGGCATGTGGAATTCTGTGTACACTTCAGGTCTGTCCATCTGAAAAAAATGATATCACAGCAGAGGAAAAGGCAGAGGAACAGATAACTAAAATAATTACAGTCCAGTATTAGAGAAAGGAGGTTGCATGATATTTTCACTTTCTCCGAATACACAAATTTGCATTTGATAAAATGGATGTTGAATGAAACACCCAATGAAATGGATGTTCGGTCCAATGAAATGGATGAAATGAAATGAAATGGATGTTCAGGCAATTCAGAAGGAAGAGAAAGTAACTCTGATTTCACGCAATGCTTAAACAGCATGCAATTCATGACCACAGTATGGTATGTAATTGCCAATAGCGCAGTAATTGCCAATAGCTCAGATACTTGTTTTAAGGATTAAAAAAATTCATGGGGAATGATCAGTGGCTATTAGTTATGATAACTAAGTGGAACCTCAACATGCAGTAGTGATCCCAGAAGGAAGCATCACACACAGTTTTGCAGGCACCTCAACATGCTGTGTAAGTGGCCCTTCCCCCTAGGTTTCTGAGCCATTCTGGGTGGCGAGAGCTACACAGAGGTGTTTCCTCCACCTTATTCTCACTGCCCGGAATGGCTCTGAAGGCGAGGGGGAAGGTCCACTTCCATGGCACATTGAGGCACCTGCAAAACTTAGTGAGCTGTCCCCTGCTAGGAACACTACTGCCCCTGTGGCCAAAAGCAGAATATCTCTGAACAGGGAAGTTTCATTTATTTGTCATTATACTGGATGCTGGGGAGGAACACCAGAAGGCGGCTGTTGCCTTCATGCCCTGGAGATGTCTGGCTGGCCACTGTCTGAAAAAGGATGGACCCACGGTGTGATCCAGCAGGGGTCTTCTTGTGCTCTTCGAAATAGTGGCGTTGTATACATTCAGCCGCCTGATCTCTCCAAGATGAGCACTGCTCCTCCTCCTGCCTCTCTGCCAGTTGGCTCATCCGAACGCAATCCCTGTCTCATGACAAGTGAACCCCAAAAGGCTTCCTGCAAACAAGTGTTCAGCAATTGGACTGAGGAGCTCCTCTGTGCCAAGATGCTTGTTTCTGCAGAACTGGGCTGGAAGTTATGTAACAGAAGGCTGTTTTTTATGAGATATCCTGTTCTCACTCTTTCCAGTACATCCGGAAGTATCACAAGAATAGCTTCCCCTCCCCACCTCGACTGTAGTTTATGACTTCTGTTTCTGCTCCTGACTGAAACTTGGAAGCAGAAGATTTGCATGGAATGAAAAAAAGATCTGGGGGGGGGAGGCGATAGGATATGTTCACTCCCTATTTGTATAGACTCTTGAAAAAGCCGTCACATGGTTCCTTCCATGTTGCAGGTGACACTGTGGGTGACGTTTCAGCATTTTGTTCCGACAAAAAAAAAAGTACTGATAACCGCTACTTTTGAAGCTGACATCAGGGCACCAAAAGAGTTCTGTGGTTTTGCTGAAGGAAGTCAACGGTTCCTATAAAAAAAACAACTTCTATTTCTTCAATTATTCAACTGACATCACCCATCACTGAAACAGGGCCAGCTGAATACGTTAAGCTGTTTTAGGTTCCGCGGATGAGTTGAACGGATGAGTTAAGCTATTGCTTAATAGCCCAATCCTATAGAAAGGAAGTGCCGGCAGGATGCATGTTCCATACATGCTGGCTGCTGCAAAAGTTCTGTAAAACACTTTGTGGCAGTGCAGAGAGCTGGTGCACTGGCAGGAAGGCTTGACCCTTCCTGCATGTACCAGAACAGCGGAGGCCTGCTGGAGCAGGTAAACCTTGGGGCCAATCCTAAAATGAGTTAGGCCGGCATAAGCTAAGCCAGCAAAGTTTGGCCAGCACAAGGGACACTGTAAAGTATGTTTGGACCACTCTCGGAGTCAGAGAGGCCAGCACATAGACGTGAGCCACCCTCCCTGACTCCTAGAGTAGTCCAAACACAATTTATGGTGGCCCTTGTGCTGGCCAAAGTTTGCTGGCTTAGCTTATGCCAGCTTAACTCCAGTTTAGGATTGTGCTCCGAGGCAAGGGTAGAAAGGAGAGGGGAAGGGCAGAACAGGGATGAGATGGGGTGGGCACATTGGGATTGGGTGGGGAGCAGGTTCTGCGGGACACATGCCAAATCCCAACTCCCTTCCCAGGCCTGATCCAGCCACATGGATCAATGCTCTGATATTGCTGCAATATCATATGTGCAGGTCTGAGCTGACCCATTGCAGCTTCTGGGGCAAGGGGACAAATTTACCTTTTCTCAAGGAGACCTCTAACATGGCCCTAAGCTGTCGTGAACAGTCTGAGTGTCATGAACATGCTGTAAAACACATTTGTGGCTACTTGGAGGGAAGCTGAGCCAGCGCATGGATGTGCATTGGCTCAGCAGTGCCGGAGCCATGCCAGGAACTGGTGAATTTGTGCGAGCCTGGGAAGGCTGGCATGGGGGGGGGGGGGTTGCAGAAGGCAGCAGGAGGGCATTCTGGGGGTTGGGAGGGGCGTTCATGAGCGGACCCAGAGGTGGGTTGGGCCTGGATGGGGTGAGACCAGCTTGGGTGACCAAGATGGAATCTTAACCCCCACCTTGATTGTCCTTACATGGGCCACTCAGATTTGCCCCTGCAGTTTTGCAGGGGCAGATCCAAGTAGCCCTATTGGGCTAGCTGGGATATTACGCATTCTTTTAGTGTGGCAGGATCATGCATTCATACAGAAAACAACTAATGGAGAGAGGTCTATTTCTCCCGTCTCTGCTATGTTAACAGTACTGTCTCCACTGTGTGCTCCTTCATAGCTCTGCTGACTTGATGGTAAAAAGTATGAACAGCTGCAGATTCCTTGGTCAATCTCTAGCTTGGTCTTTGACAAAACTGGAAGCTTCGTACAATGAATGCTTGGAAATGGAATACCATGATCAAAATTATTGTGCAAACAGATTACCAGGCCTCTCAGAAGCATAAAATATGGCATTCCACTTGAGACATTTTTCCTCAGCAGTCTTTCCGGTGCCTTCTCAATTCTGAAAGGAAGCTAGCTAGGCTAGGCTTCAAGATAGGAATTCTTTCACAGGATTATATGAATTACAGAACCTTTTTTTGTTAAAGAGATATATTGACAGTGAGACAAATAGGTGGCGTTCCCACCTGGGGCAGGGGTGCTAAGTGTTGCAGGAGCCTGAATTCCTTTGTAATGTCCTCCTCTTTACCTCCAGAGCATTGGTGGCTCAGAGAGCAAAGCTTCCGAGCTGTTTCTCGGAGCTCTGAATGGCTCTGAAGATGAGGGGTAAGGACAGCATTACACAGGAGCTCAGACTCCTGCAACACTGAGTGCTTTGCTCCCCCTGTAGGAATGCCACTGTACAGGGGAATAGTAAATGAACACCCATTCCTATTCTGATAAGTCTTCTCCAGGATGTCCTGACCTGGATATAGTCCTCCCATCACATTATCAAGCCCAAAGGGGTCACGAGTACAGTGTGCTATCCTCCCCTTACTCCAAGAGTGGTCCAAACGGGCTTTACAATGGCCCTTGTGCCGGCCAAACTTTGCTGGCCTAACTGTGCCAGCCAAACTCCAGGTGAGGATTGCACACTCAGTGTGAGAAGCTCAGCCAGAGACATTTTAAAATGTGATGTTCCTACTCAGATGATCATGCACTCTGGTTGAGATATTTGGAAGCCTTTGAGTTTTAGCAGTCAGTGGATGACTCCTTGAACTGTGACCCACAAAAGGGTGGGAAGGGAGATGTGTGCATTGATGTCTTTATGTGATTCAGTCACTAGGTGGAGCTATATTTATTTGTATCTATGGTCAAGTCAGGAGTTTCCTGTGTGCTATCCTCGTTCTGCTACTAGACCATAAAGTTCTGATCAGAATACTGAATCTTCTGGTCTTCTCAGGACACATGCATTCCCGTCCAACATGGGAAAATCTTCCAGGGTTTTTCAAGCAGTCAATGCAAATGCTCACAAAGCCACTGCTCCACCTTTGGGGTACGGAAAGGTGTGCACAAGTGCGCCAGGGAGCCTTCTCCTCAGTGCGGATGGCACACAGACCATTATTTTCCTGTTGCAGGCGGCTTATTCCCAGTCCAGGTCCTGGTAGGAAAGGATGCTTTGCCAGGGTCTGAAACCCCTATAATTGCCTCTACCACCTCCCAGCAGAAAAAAAGATGCTCAGCTGGGGGCTGAACCATCCACAGCTTCACCAAGACCTGCAACACTTACCATCACCTCTGCCAGCTCCTCCTCCTCCTCCTTGTTCCAAGGCAGTGGCATGGCTAAGATAGGGGTACGAGAGCGTGCAGTTGCACCAGGCAACAAGCTTTTGGGGGGAGGCAACAAGCTGAGTTTAACACTAGTGGCCAAAATGGTGAAAACCTTGATATGTATGAATAATACCATCATGTTATATATCATTGGAAAGGTAATTTAGTGCAGAATGCAATTAAACAAACTGTATTGGAATAACTTTGTTCTATCAAAAGTTTTGACTAACAAACCAGATAACATATTTTTTTTAACTTAATTAAATTTGATTTCATCGTGAATAGGGTGGCTGCAAAATTTTCTTCGACCCCCGTGTAGCAGGTGCCTTAGCAACGCCACTGCTCCAGGGTAAGGCTCAGAAGGCCTTGGGATCTGGGAGACAGAAGGAGAGCTCTGTTTGCCGGAGGCTCTGAGCAGGGCAGTGTTCACCTCAAGCCTCTTCATGCATATTTTACCACAGGTACAGTATCTGCTTCTGCAAGCACACCTGGCCTCCAAAACTCATCACAACCTAGCTGACCAGGGCGTAGTGCCAGAGATAAGGAACAACAATAACTATCTCTAAGCATGTACAGAATGCCTTTAAAGAGTGTGTGCAGAATACCAGCTACTGAATAACTCAGGATGCAATCCTAACCTGGAGTCAGGCCGGCACAGTTAAGCTAGCCAAGTTTGGCTGGCACAAAGGACATCATAAAGTATGGTTGGACCACTGTCGGAGTCAAAGAGGCCAGCACATAGACATGCACCATCCTTTCTGACTCGTGAGAGTGGTCCAAACGCACTTTGTGGTGGCCCCTGGGCCAGCTGAACTTTGCTGGCCTAACTGTGCCAGCCTAACTCCAGGTTAGGATTGCGCTCTCAATCTCACCCAGGCATGGTTTGGCTTGGGGATGGACAGCAATATTTCCAGGGCACATGAGATTCCTAAGCAGTCTGCCCCAGCAGCTATTTTAGCATTTTGCACCTCTAACAAGCCCCATAATTTGCCCCAAATACCTTTATAGTAATACACTCATAATTCATGAACCTCTAGAACAGCTTGAACCAATAACCAAACTTTATTTCTATAAATCTGGATCACCACATTCACAGTTTCATCACCATCTTCTGTAATTTTAAATGTTATTATTTTTTAAACAAACATGTCATATATATATTTTTTTAAAGCAATCCTACTGCAGTTCCAAAATGTCCCCCTTGGTCATCTGCAGAGCTCTGTCTTCCTCTCAAATACAATCATGTGTGAACTGGAGACTCTGTTGTCCCTGTGCCTCACAGGATCTAAGTTAACACGTTTTAGAGCTAGTTATCAGTTGCGGTGAAATAAATATTCTGTAAACCTCTATTCTTGATCCTCGTTTGTCAAAGCAGCAATGTTATCACCAGAACAAATACTTCTTTCATTGGCTTTCTGGAAACATAAAGTTCATTTAAAGCCTCGGAGATTAAATTGTGTTCGTCTGGGAGACGGCATGTAGACAAAATCTGCTTCAAAAGTCAGAAGGCCCCTGAGTCAGAGGAAAGTTCAATTAATTTGTCAGAGAACTGAAAACAGATGATTTCAATCAGCACAAAAAATGACTTCATGGCAAGAGCACACTGGTAAAGAGAGAATTTGATTTCCAATATACAAACAAGTGGCCCCCTAGAATTAAATGCTGCTTGAGCGCTATTCCAGAAATCTTTCAAGAAACAGAGCTTTTTGATGTCTTGAGTAAATGAAGTCAGAATGTAAAGTTCAGAGTTTTGCTGAGCTACAATGGAAACCTTGATGAAAAGTGATAACAGACAGCCTCCACTCTCCCCCCTCACTTCCTGTTCTTAAACAAAACAGTGCCATGCTGGCTTTCATGAATGGCCAGGTCATGGCTTCTCATTGGCTAAACCTTTCCCAAGACTCACCAATCAGAGGCTTTGGATACACATACAAGATCTGTGTGAGGCCTCTGTGCTATGAATGACTCCCCCCCCCCTTCAGTCTCATACCTTTTTGAACCTCTCTCTGCCTCCCTCCTCCCTTTTTAAATAGGAAATGATGTGATTTTTTTTCTTAAGCAGACCATATGAGAGTTCTGGTATAATTGTATCATTCTTGTACTAGCACTGCGGTTTCTCCTAATAGCCCACAGGCTATCTTCCTTGGTTCTGTGTTGACTTTAAGGATCTTATGACTGAAAAAAGAGGCTTTGAATCGCTATAAATTCATTTTTTTTTTGCTTCGTTCCTCTGGCTTGAATTTCATTCAGTAAAACAAGTATAACCATCAAATGGCTCGGCAAAGCAGCAAAGAGACAAAGAAAGGAAGGAAGGGTTTTGAGACGCTCTTTGACAGAAGCTATAAAATGCTTGCCGCATTCCAAATGAAATCTGCTTTAGAGACTTTTTTAAAAAACTGAACAAAACTTAGCAATCAAAGTACTGTGTGTAGCCAAAATGTCGTTTGTACAGCCACATGCATTGCCAATTGTCTTGGTGAAGAACATTGTGCTGGTGATCTGGAGTGGGTTCCTAGAGGAGTGAAGGAAACTATCATGATGCAGTGATAACTCCTGCTAACTGGGCAAGAGGCATTTTTTCAAGTGGTGGTCCGCTTGTGTTTAGCAGGGGGAGAGTAATTGTCCCTCTTCACCCCTGTGCCGTGTCTTTTCTAGTGGCTGTTGCTGGTGGTGCTCTGCATTTTTTTAAAGATTATGAGCCCTTTGGGGACAGGGAGCCATTTAACTGTATTATTATTTGCCTGCAAACCACTGTGAACTTTGTGTTGAAAAGCGGTCTATAAATACTGTAGATTGATTGATTTGAAAAATTCTATATGATCTGTGACTTGCCTGCCTAAAGAGACAAGGAAACTCAACATAGCTATACACAGAGACAGACAAATCATAAACCAAATATTGGAAATACTGAAATGAGCTGCTTGCTCTCCAATGAAAGAACAGTAGCTTTTATCCTCTTTATTTCTTTGGTTTTTTTTTAAATCTACTTGGCTTTGAGGCATGCAAGAAGTGAAATAAGCATTCACAGCATGATCCTAGGCATGTCTACTCAGAAGTAAGTCCCATTGTATTCAGTGGGGCTTACTCTCAGGAAAGTGGGTATAGGATTGCTGCTTGATCAGTAACACATTTCAAACTATATACTCCAATATTAACACAATATTGGACTTTGGCTGAAACTTGCAACTTAAAGCTGCTCATATGGACCTTAGTAATAGCTTAAAAATTGTTAGTTGTCAGTTCCAATATCGTAGCTGTGCTGAAAGTTGTCTAATCAAATATTCTTAAGATGCATACAGACATAACTGAAAAAAGGAGAGACAGGAAATAGTTGCCACCTTTTTGTTCTGGCAGGGTTTCTTCAACAGCTGCATGACCAGCAGAAATGCAGCCTGTGAAGCTTTCCTCATGAATGTATAATAACTATGTTGGGTTTCAACTTTACTTCAAACTGTTAAAGGCAGAGAATCAGGCGGCCCAATCATAACTTGTAGCCAGCGCAAGGTAGGTGCTGGCAGGACACAACTGAGGGCGCAATCCTAACCTGGAGTTAGGCCAGCACAGTTTAGCTGGCACAAGGGCCACCATAAAGGACGTATGGACAACTCTCTGAATCAGGGAGGATGGTACACGTCTGTGTGCTGGCCTCTCTGACTCCAAGAGTGGTCCGAACATACTTTAAGTGGCCCTTGTGCCATCCGAACTTTGCGGCCCTAATGTGCCGGCCTAACTCCAGGTTAGGTTTGTGCCCTCAGGGTCAGGGGATATTTCTCCCCTTATGCCATGTCATGTGCCAGTCACCCTTATGGACCTATTCTGATCTGCGCCAGGGAATTAACTGATGCAAATCTGAGTGGGCTGGGAATAGGGGTTAGGATTTGGCCTGCGTTGCTGTGGTTGGTTCCATCTGCCTCCAAGTCTGCCCTCCCGACAACAAAAAACATGCATCTGGAACACTCTCCCACCACCCTCTCCAACCCCCCCACGCTGGCCTGCTTTGGCCGGCATGACCTTACCAGTCAAGGCCTGGACCTGGCCTCTGGGAGGTCATCCTTGCACTGGCCCAGCCAACGCTAGAGTAGTCATGAACGTGCTTTACAGCATGTTCACAACACTCCTGGGCCAGCCCAGGTGACTTGTGCTGGCTGAAGACCAGGTAAGGATTGTGCTCTCAGCTATAACTATACAAAGACAGTAGGCATAAAGTCTGGCCTCTGCGGCTCAAGAAGGGGAATAGGATTGGAAGGCAGTCAACCCCAACCTCCTCCTGGGTCTGATCCTGTCCTCGTTCCACTCGCTCCCCACCTTCCCCTGCCTTCCCACCACCCAGTGGGATACTTACCATCTGGAGCTCTTCTCCAGTGTGTTCCGCACCGGCATTTAGTGCCTTACTGCAGTGTTATTCAAACTGTGGGTTGGATCATGACATGATGCCAGGTAAGGTGCGGAGAGCTGAGAGCAGCCATCTTGGAAGCTACCGACTTGCTTCTTGCTATATTCCTTTTCTGAGTGTGAACAGGTTGCATTTTCAAGTGACGGTTTTTTAAATTTTGTTTTCAGTTCAGTGCTTTTACATCGTATTTTGTCCTCATCTTGCTATCTGTCAAGGGATGATTCGTGGTTGTACAAATGCTGCAGTCCAAGAATGCCAATTTGCATTTCAAGAGTTTCATTTTGTTATGTTACAATGATAGCACTTCCTGCTTGATGATGTCACTTCCTGCCATGACGTCACTTCTAGGTTAATGACATCATTTTCAGTGGGTGACATCATACCAGTGCCATTCTAAAAAGTGGGTCCCAGTCTAAAAAGTGAGAACCACTGCCTTACTGCACTGGAACGACAGCCATTGCTGGGGCAGTGTGCAGGCTGCCAGATTGGCATAGGATTGGGCCACTAGTCTTTTATTGCACTTGCCATATTTTTTAAAGCTTGTTGTGAGCTGCCTGTGGGAATAAAATGGTATAGAAATGGTTTGCAATAAAAGACATTGCTGCTGCCACAATTCATTAGAATGTGTGAGGAGGCACACAAGCCCTGATTCAATGGCAACAGTGCTCTATCCAGATGACATACAGTATAATGGATGCAGGAGTAGCATGCAGGGAATGCTTGTGAATTTCGTATTCACAAGGTTTGTGACTCGAACATGTGGCTGTTCAACTCTCTTCCATGAAGAGTGAGTGTCATGTGCATCAGCGTGTGGAAGAAGCCCATTTCATGTAAAGAGGGGACAGAGGGAACTTGAAGCTGGTGAGACTGAAAACCAAGCTTGGTTTCGGCTCAGCAGTGAGTCATCCCAAAGGGCCAGTTCTCCTTTTACACTTTGTACTGGTGTGAGAATAAAGTACACAAGCCTTTTGGCAAGTGGGATGCATATATGCCGTGGTGCACACCCCTCAAAATCAACAAATAGGACAAGACTGGCTCCCCGTTCCGAAGGATGACGGTGACACGCAGCTAGCGTGTTGCTGTGTTTGCCCACCCCCCTGGTGAGTGCAGGGGGCCGGGCTTGCTGATGGGCCAGCTGGCCAGGTGGGCAAGGCGAGCGCTGCATTGCGCGCACGCTTGCCTCGCCCTCGTCAGTTGCGGCCCGACCGGCGAAGGAGGAGGACGTCTTCGCCGCTCCTCCGGCTGGGGCTGTATTGGCGATTTGGTGTGTGGGGCCCACTCGGAGAGGCGGCGATTGGAGGCAGCCCTTATTAGGTGCCCACGTTCTCCGCCGCTTGCCAGGTGTGGGGCAGCAAAGAAGGCAGCCCGGCTATACTGGGCCCTGGGCAAGCGGCTGCTTCGGCACCACAACGGGCCTGCCGCACCTTGCCTTTGCGGCCGCAGGAAGACCTGGGGGAGCCCGGCTCGGCAAGCCTGCTTGCCCTTGTTCAACTCTTGCTAGCGGCTGCTCAGAGCTGCAGCGGGCTGCCGCGCCTTGCCTCCGCTGCGGCGGGAAGGCTAGGGGGAGTGCGACTCTGTAGGCCTGTGCCCCCTGCATCATGCCCGACACACTGATGCAATGGTGGGGCCTTTGCATGCAAGCCATGGCATCACATAAGCGCCTTAAGAATGGTCGGCCAGGGGCCACCACTCTGCAGGCAAAGTTCAAATGCCCAGAATGCTGGTCTCAAGGAGCCCTGCCAATCGAATACATTTATCCTTAGGTAGCCGGCTGCATGTGTGTGCCTGGAGGTCTGCCCGATCCCCCGCTAAGATTGACCAAGCTAGGCGCAAACTGAATGCCTTTCTGGGAAGGGTGGTAGTTGCCCTGGGCGGTGGGATCATTTACCATCCACAGATCAAGTTCGACGAGCCTTCCTTGTTTAGTGGCAATGGCGTGCACCTTAGTACTGGGGGCACGGATCTTTTCCTCAGGGATTTGCAGCAGGGCTTGTGGGAGGCACTGCAGTTGGCGGCAGAAGGGGCCAAGCGCTAAGCTGACCCCTCCGTTTGGGCAGACAGAGTGCAGGTCTGGTAGGAGAGAGAGCAAAACTGGAGTACTGCTGCCACTACCACCAGCAGGTGGCAGTGTCTTGAAAGGAGAGCTTGATGCGCTGGAACGAGGTTGTCTAGGCAATTAGCCCTGACTGCATTCTACTGCCACCTGGGTCGTCTACAAATCGTCTACAAATCCAGCCCGAGGCAGCTGCATCTTCATTTTACAGCCATCTGAGAAAAACACCCCTAAGGCATTATACCACTTTGCTTTTACGCTGGGCAAATTCATGGAGAACAGCTCTATCCATGACTACTCGTCATGGTGGCTGTGCATGGACTCTATTCAGTGGCAGGGGAGCAACAGTGGGAGAGAGGTATAAGGTTGATTGGCCACTGCGGGATATGGGTATGCTGGCCCAGATAAGTCTTTGGCCTGATTCAGCTGGGTTTTTCATGTGTTCCTGTATAAAAACAAATAAATCCAGTCCACACGATGATATGCAGCATGATCATCTGCTAACTGGGCAAGAGGCACTTTTCCAAGTGGTGCTCCTCTTATATTTAGCAGAGGGGAGTAATTGTCCCTTTTCACTCTAGCACAGTGTCTTTTCTAGTGGCAGTTGCTGGGGGTGTTCTGCATTTTTTTAAGATTGTGAGCCCTTTGGGACAGGGAGCCATTGAACTTTATTATTTGCCTGTAAACCGCTTTGTGAACTTTGTGTAGAAAGCAGTATATAAGTACTATTGCTTGATTGCTTGATTGACTGAAAATAAAGAAAACATCTAGACCCAGTGTCCAGCTTAGATGATGCCACTGTGGAAAAAAAAAACATGTTCGCTATTATGATTCTGGAATATATTTTGATGAAGTACTCTGTTTAATTTCTGTATTTGTGTCTATGTTTTAATGTGTCTTCATTATAATTGTATGTGTTTGTAGCTGCAATTTCACACTCACCTGGGATCAATGGCCCAATCCCATCCTTCCCCCCCCCCACGCTGGTAAAGTAACGCCCAAAATGCACAAACTGTATCCAGTGGGGGGCATATTGGCAGGCTTGGGAGCTTTTAGATTTATAGCAATAGTCTTGCAGTTTACCCTGGCATTTCCCAGACACTAGTCCTTAATGCTGCATCCTCTGTTGACCTGATGGGGAAGATTTGCTCCTAGAATGGACTCCAGATTGCACATATATTGTCTCTTATTTCTAGCTGAGGTGGCCTCCAAGGGTGGTTGCAATTTTGCCATAGTTAAGCTTTCATGCAAGTACCTAGGGAGGGGAAAGGTTTGTATAACAGAGGCCAGAAGACCCTTAAATCTATCATGGCAGGAGCTCAGATTCCAAAGAATTAGAACATCCAAGGAGCCCTTTCAGGAACTTTAAAAGCCAAATAAGCCAACTTGCCAGAGGTTTAGCTATTAAGCTGTCGATCGGGCATAGTATTACATTACACAGATAAAGCTCTTTCCTGTTGCTGCCCCTTGCAATAAAGTTCCGCTTACACAAAGAACTAGATTCAGGGCTCACCTACCCCAGTAAAACTCTGGAGCAACTCTGTGGAAAACCCTGAACTTACTCCGGATTACACTGTCATTGAGAATCTTGGCGATGTGCTTAATCCCTGCTTTCCGTTTTTCTTCAAGTCCTGTATAATTCGAAACAAAAGATGAGCATGAAATTGACATATAGGCATCATATGGTGCTAACGTTTCTCTTTTTTGCTGCCGATCTTAACAAGCTCCACTTTACTATTTGAGTTACAAAGTCTTTCAAAAATGGTTGGTGAAAGACCCAAATTTTCTTAAGTAAGCAATAGTGTAACTAATGAGAATGTACAAAACAAAAAACAAAAAAACAAAAAGAGGTGGGAGATTGGTGTTGCCACTCCTTCCAAGGAACATGTTTGATTGAAATTGAAATCTGGAAGACTCAAGGTGAGGACGTTGTTTTGCTTGTATGAATGCATGTAAATTTACAGTTGCACAAGACATTTGTTTAAAACAAAAATGATATTATTAGTCATTTCCATGTCACTTTCGATTTGCAAAGTGCCTTATAGTCAAGATTCAACACAAACTTACACATGTTCACTGAGACAAGAAAATTGGAGATGTCAAAGGACAATTTCATGCTAAGATAGGCACAATAAAGGACAAGAACGGCAAGGACCTAACAGAAGCAGATGAGATTAAGAAGAGGTGGCAAGAATACACAGAGGAACTATATAAGGCTGATCTAAATGTTCTTGATAACCACAATGGTGCTGTCACTGAGCTCGAGCCTGACATCCTGGAGCATGAAGTCAAGTAGGCTTTAGAAAGCATCACTAACAACAAAGCTAGTGGAAGTGACAGCATTCCAGCTGAGTTACTCAAAATCTTCAAAGATGATGCTGTCAAAGTGCTGCATTCCATGTGCCAGCAAATTTGGAAAACCCAGCAGTGGCCACAAGACTGGAAAAGATCAGTTTACATTCCAATCCCAAAGAAGGGCAATGCCAAAGACTGTTCAAACTACCGCACTATTGCACTCATTTCACATGCTAGCAAGGTGATGCTCAAAATCCTACAAGCTAGGCTTCAGCAATATGTGAATCGAGAACTACCAGATGTACAAGCTGGTTTCCGAAAAAGCAAGGGAGAAAGGGAAAGATATACCCAACTGAATGCAGATTTCCAGAGAACAGCAAGGAGAGATAGGAAGGCCTTCCTAAATGAGCAAGGGCAAAGCAACTGTCCCTCTTCCTCCAGCATGTCTGGGATGGTGTCAATCTACAGCTGGTGGAAGTGTCTCCACTCCCTGTTTTACAAGAAGCCAGGATCATCTGCACTGTAACACATTGTGCGACTGTAATGTTATTTGTAGCTTCAACCTAACAGGCTTCATCCAGTTATTGGAAGAATGAAAATGAGATAAGGACATGTCCCAATCTTGAACTCTGAAGCAGAATGGGAATGAAATGTTAAACATGAAAATAATGTGAATGTGACACTGGGAATCAAGAATATTTATTTTGCATTGTTCTCCACTTGACTACCCATAACAGGTGCTAAGTCAGTGATTTTCAGCCACTGTGCCACGACATATTGGTGGGCCGCAAATGGTTTGCAGGTGTGCCATGGACGTTATTAATTTTGCCATCGGGGGGATGTGTTCCAGCAGTACAGTATGCCTTGTAAATTGTCCAAAAACTGATAGTGTTCCTTGACCATTTTAGCTCCTTGGCAGTGTGTTGAGAGATGAAGACAGCTGAAAATTGCTGAGTTGATGCTAATGGTGCCAGGCTTGCAGTACTTCTGTGTTTCATGGAATCTCCCCAAGACTAGGCTGAATTCTCCATAGCATCACTGCTGCCCTATAGGTGGCAGCATGCAGGGAGCAACAGAAGAATGATGTTGCAGGGCCAAAGGGGGGACTAGACTTTGCTTAAGCCAGCAAAGTTTGGTCAGCACAAGGGCCACCGTAAAGCATGTCGGTGTGCTGGCCTCTCTGACTCAGAGAGTGGTCCAAACATACTTTACTGCAGACATGTCATGTAGCGGGCACGCAGGGGATACGCGAGTACCCGTTCCTAGGATTAGGGCTGGCCCCGCCCATTCGTCGACTCCGTCGGGGCTCCGCTCTGCCCCCTGCAACATTTGAGTTGCCTGCACGTTTGAGTTGCACATTCTCAGAGCCAGGCAGGCAGGCAGCGCAGCAAGGGAGACCAACAGCAGCAGCAGCGTGAGCAGGTAGGCTGCCTGGGGCTCCCTCCCGAGGAGGCGCGGCGGTTCCTGGGGGGAATCAGTAGCCCACGCGGCAGCCCCGGGGAAGGCCCGGGAGTCCCGGGCCTTCTCCTGGGCCGCCATGCGGCCTACCAAGGAGGCGCGGCGGTTCCTGGGGGCAGTTCCTGGGTTCCAGCTATGACCTCACTTCCGGTGGGTGGGCCCCGACACGTGCCAATCAAAAGTGAGTACCTGTTGCTAAATCATTTAGATGCCTTTACTGTTTCCCTTGTGCTGACCAAACTTTGCTGGCCAAACTGCCGGCCAAACTCCAGGTTAGGATTGTGCCCTTAGTTGCATAAAACAAAAAGGGACTGCAATTTCAGAAAACAAGAGTAAGTGCTACAACAGAATGTGCCGGGGTGGGGTGGGGTGTTGTTAATTTTCGTCAGGGCGAAAAAAGCAGCCTGGGTCCACCCTGCATTCTGATAAGCAACAATAGCTGGAAAACAGGAAGTATAATAGGAAGTACTTCATTAATGAATAATTCCTTCTTTTCAGCTACAAGAGTTTGGAGCTACTGTGGATATTTTTGCACAACAGCCAGTCCATCCATGTGACTGTCTTATCTGTCTAAGGAAATCAAATCGTTTCCCATTCAATCATATTCCTTTCCCCCCCCTGTTACCTCCCTAATCCTACGTTCTTCCAAGCTCACTCTCATTAAGGCTAAATGCAGGGAACATGGCCCTCACCTCTCACCTTGTCCAGACATGTTTCGTCTGCCCATTGGGGAAAGGGAATTCAGTTCCTTACAGCCAGCAAGGGAATGGAAAAATACAGGAATGGAGGGCCCTATCCTATGGACGCTAGCCCTGGCAGAAAACCCTTACCGCTGGTGCCGGTATCACAAAAGTGCCACTGCCGGCAGTAAGAGCTTACCACCAGTGCTGGCCCAGAACCAGTGGTGTCATTCAAATGATTTAGGAACAGGAACTCACTTTTGATTGGCACTTGTCAGGAACCCGGAACCAGCCACGGAGCCCGTTAGGATCCGGAACGCCCGTTCTGGTCCGTTCCCCCTGAATGACATCACTGCCCAGAACCAGTCCCGACCGCCTGGAGGAGCTGATTCAGAGGCAGCGAGCGGGAAGTTTCAGCGCCGTGAGACCTTCTGGGTTGGGGGGAGGGTGTGGGGAGGAGGGAACTGGGCGGGGGAGGGGCAGAGGAGGGGTGGGGCAGGGTGGCTCCACCACTGCAATAAATCTATCAGGACAGACAAGGAAAAATATTTACTCACAAGACATAATGAAATGTGCAATTGGTTGCCAGGGGACGTGTTGATGGCCATTAGCTTAGATGGCCTTATGACAAATTCATATTGTGGAGGTCTATCAGTGGGTGCTAATTACAGTGGCAACCAAGTTGCTGGTAGTGGGCAATAATGGAGAGGGCAATTGAGTTCTATTGTGGGTTTTCTGGAGTTATAGTAGCTGGTTTGTTGCTGTGGGAAATGGAATTCTGGATTTGATGGGCTCTTCTTTTATTTGTATGCTCTTATTCTATGTGAAATCCTCTTTATAGACAATGTTGACATCATCAATTCTACATATCTATGAAAAAAATACTTCTTCCCTCCCCCACATTTTGGTCCTGAATCTACTGGCAATTGAGAGAAGTTTCAGACCTTTTATTTCTAGAACAGTGTTATTCAAACTGTGGGTCGGGACCCACTTGGTGAGTCGCAACCTGATGTCAGGTGAGTCGTGGAAAACTGGGAGCAGACATCTTGAAAACTGCAGACCTTACTCTTTTTATATTTGAGTGTTAACAGTTTGAATTTTCACGTGAATGTTTTTTTTTTTAATTTAGTTCAGTGCTTTTACAGAATCTTTTGCCCTCATCTTGCTTTCGGTCAGGGATGTTTCATGGTTGTACAATTGCTGCAGTCCAAGAATGCCAATTTGGGTTCTACAAGTGTCATTTGATTATGTCACACTAACGGCACTTCCTGTTTGACGATGTCACTTCCTGGCACATCACTTCCACATTAATGACATCACTTCGGGGGGGGGGGTCCCAACACAAGTGCCATTCTAAAAATTGGGTCCCAGTTTAAAATATTTGAATACTACTCTTCTAGAACATTTCTTAACTGTGCCACCCTAACTCCAGGTTAGGATTGACCTCTAAATTGAATTGTTAACCATTTTCATTAAGATAAAAGACAAACTTCCTTAAAGATAAATGCTTATTGGAACCTACCAACTACCAGCTAAACATTCTGAAATGAAGCACCCCCACTTAAAGAAAATGGTTACACCAAAACACACCATGGCTGTGTTTAAATACATTGGCCTAGTTAGATGAAATGAGCAGGTTTTCACAAAATAATCGTGCGCTGTCTTGTGCATGCATGTTTTATGTAAGACCACCAGTATTCAAAGGATGGATGCTGTGAAAGGAACAGCTGGATCTGGGGGGGAAACGGAGAACCACTCTGACATGTAGTCAGCCCCATTTAATTATGCCTGCTAATTATATTTCCCATGATAATTATACACAGTATTTAAATGCACGCTGCCACTTCCTGTTTAGAGTTATTAAAAACACCCCTGCAATGGGTGAAAAGTTTTCAGTTGACTTGCAGCATTTCAGATGTCTCTGGTGTTTATCTTTCCCAAGCAGTGGTGGGGGGGGAAGCCTCTTGTCAGTTGCAATATCACTAGATTTTAGACCCATCTGCAGCTATTCACAAATTCATCAAACCTGCAGGTCTTTGGGACATTTCCTCTCTGTGGCTTCCCTTCGCCTGCACAGCAGATTGGCTCAGGAGATGGAACCCTGAATAAATAAAGTTATCCCCAAAATTAACACTGAGGCCAAGTCATCATTAGAGACACCATCAAAGTGGATCTGTCAAAAGACTTTCTGTCAAATGGTACACAATCTGACACATGCGGTAATGATCAATGGGCAATAATGCCCATTGAAATGTGGATGAGAATGCAGCTCTGCTGTTTCTTGGGTTGAGCTGAATGTTTGCTGTGAACATGGCTGTGACATCCCTCCTGGGTTGTGCGCCCACAGTGGATTTTGGAAGCCTCATAAAAAGAAGTGCATCCTTTTTGGTGCCAGTTCGCTGGTGTTTTCTGCCCTGATCAGCTGCAACTCTAGTGCCATTCAGTGGTTAAAAATAGTCCTTCTCGCTAATGATGATGTTGTTACATGCAGTAGTGTAACTACGAGGGGGGGTTGGTTGGCATGGTAAGTATTGCAGGTGCTGCAATGTGCTGTGCAAGCGTCCCCTCCCACTCACTGTCAGAGCTATTCTGGGCAGTGCCGGCAATGCAATTGCCCTTGCTTCCCAGAATGGTGCTGAAGATGAGTGGGAGGAGCCTCTTACACAGCACATTGTGGTGCCTGCAAAACTGTGCCAACCCCCCCCGTAGCTACACTACTGATCACATGGCCAGTTATGACTGATGTTTTACTAGGAAGAAAGTCCATTTTCAAACGGATGAGTCCAAACTGCTGTCAATCAGAGCTGCAAAACCTCTGTAGTAGTAGACAGGGCACAAGAGGGGACTCACAACCAGCACCACCATTTGACCCCACTTCACTTGTTGAATTGGGATTTAATGGGCATAGTGGATCTACTACCATCCAAAGCTAGGAAAGCCCCAACAGAAAAAGAAAACATCCTTCTCATGACAGCAGTGCTCACAATCCAAAAGTGCCCAGACAACATCCTAAAGCAGTGGTTCCCAAACTGTGGGTCAGGACCCACCAGTGGGTTGCAAGCCAATTTCAGGTCAGTTGCGAAGCACCTAGAGCAGCCATATTGAAAAAGGGGAAAATGGAATGGTAGGAGGGGGGAGGGCCATGTGGTTGTTTTGCTTGTGTCAGGGTTGTAAATAGGCTTTTTTTCTTTCTGATTCACTTTGCTATTGGAAAATGCCCGAGAAATAGCCCGACTTATTGTGGTGGCATCACAATGACGGCACTTCTGGCCACAACATCAGTTCCAGTGGGTCCTGGACAGATTGTCATTCTAAAAAGTGGGTTCTGGTGCTAAAATGTTTGAGAACCACTGCCCTAAACCATTTAATCCCACCACACAGTATGTGCACATTTGGTTCACACTAAATGGAAACACCTTCCATGAAGAGTTGTGCAATGTGAGAAGCAGCCCTGCGATCCCATTAGACACTGAAAAAATTGGTCACTGGGAAAAAAGGTACTAGAAATGGCCCAAAGTTTTTTAATCCTCATCCTCATCTCTTTTTCACAGAGAGATGTCAGTATATCAGAATTGCACTGATATAGGGGTGCGCTAGTGATATTTTTCTTCCTTCTGTTTACCCTTTCTCACTTTCCTTTGCCACTTCTGGGCGAAAAGAAAGAAAGAAACCTCAAGAGCCTTCCGCCTATTTTAAATTCAGAAGTAAAGCTCCGTTCCCAACCAGGCAGTGCCCCAAACCGAGCTCCGTGCACTATTTCAGCAGTTAATTAACAATGAATGCCTTCCTTTGGAAACTGGGTGAAGGGAAGGATAAAAGATGAAGAAGGCTGAGGACAGACATAACAAGAATGGGGAAGGGGCAGAGTGGGTGGCTTATCGAATTCCACAAATACCAGACACGGAGAGGTGTTGATTTGTTGCTGGGAAAGCCCTGTTTGTTTGCAGAGCTTAATCACCTGGTGTCTATTTGTTGTTTGAAGAATCTGGTGACAATGGGAGTGTTTGCAGGCAGCAGACTGAGATCGGGTACAGTCAGAGAGAAAATTTTAAGTCAACAGGCTGCATAAAACCCCAATATTCTTCGCTGCAAGGCTGCTGGGTTGCCTGAAAAGGATACTTTAAGAATGTACACAGGAGGTCGAAGAAGGAGGTTCTCACTGATGAATCATCAAGCAAATGTTGATTTTTGTGATAAGTGCAACAGGTTTGGTCAGTCTTTAGTATACAGCTGGTTATGGCACAGAGCAATTCAAGTGTGTGTGTGTGTGTGTGTGTGTGTGTGCGCGCGCGTGCGTGCGTGCTCTTTGAGGATTTCATCCTGTTCAGGATAAGTGGCTGAGGGCATGTTCCAAAAACTTTGATCTTGCTAGTACACATCCTGTCGTTAATGTCACATTCAATTTTCTGCCATTTTCTGCCTCAATTTTCTGCCTCCCTACCTGACAATTAGTTTCAGCGATCCATCTTTAAGCGATCTTTAAGATCCATCTTTAAGAATCCAGCCATCATCTTTAAGCAATCAACTTTAAGGCACTAAGGGCCCAATCCTACCCAGTTTTTCAGCTCTGATACAGGTGTGCCAACAGGGTGTGTGCTGCATCCTGCAGTGGCGGGGCAATTGTGGAGGCTTCCTCAAGGCCACATTTGTTTCCATACCACGGTGCTGCATTGTGGCTGCATTACATTGGCCCTGGAAAGCCAGGTAGGATTGGCACCCTCACTACCTGACTCAGGAGTCTGCCAAGTCCTGACACTTTTCTTAGGGGCAGTAGCATAGCTCTAGTGGAAAAGTGTGGTAAGTATTTCAGGCGCTGCAATGTACCTGTTAATTAGCCCCTCCCATAAGCCATTCTGGGCAGCGACAGCAACTGTCGCCGCTCCAAATTGCTCCAACAGCAAGCAGTCTGCAAAATTGTTTAAATCTTGGCATTTTTTGAATAATACCATCATGTTATATATCATGCAATGTGGAATTTAATGCAGAATGCAATGCAACAAACCACATTGTATTATTTCAAAAGGTATAGCCAAATAACCAGAAAAGGAAAACCTAACTGCCTTATGTAAAGTTGATTTCCTTAACTCAAAAGGAAATGAGACTTAACCAAAATGACCAATGAGACTGATTGTTCTGAGAGCCAATGAGGTGTTATTATGACATACTGTGTTAGTATGAGCCAGTTCTTATTTCCATGTATCAGAGCTAATACTAGAACCCTTATTAAACAAAAGGCATCTGGGAGGAGGCCTGATTGAGAAAGACAAAACTAGGAGACAACCACAAAAATTGAGTGTTGGGCTCATTAGAACAGATAAAAGAAAATACTTTTTTACCCAGTGGGTAATTACTCTGTGGAACTCCTTGCCATAGGAGGTGGTGATGGCATCTGGCCTAGATGCCTTTAAAAGGGGACTGGACAGATTTCTGGAGGAAAAGTCTATTGTAGGCTGCAGGCCATGATGAGTGGTGCATCCTCCTTATTTTATAATGCCAGGTGCAGGGGAGTGGCAACAGGATGTAGGCATTTTGTTGCCTCATGTGCGCCCTGAGGGATCTGGTGGGCCACTGTGAGATACAGGAAGCTGGACTAGATGGGCCTTTGGCTTGATCCAGTGTAGCTCTGGATTGTGTCATCAAGTTGGCCACTGGGTTTTTGCTAGTTACTGATTTGTTGGTAGACCTGTATTGTTATATATTTTAATAAAGTTAATGGGGGTCACACCAGCCCTACAGATGCCACTGAATTTAGGCTCTCCATATGATATTTTAATTCATTTTGTATTGTCTGGTATGGGAGCAGGTCCATCAGGGGGGTGACGCAATTAGCTCTCACACTGGCTGGCGCAAACCTTAGAGATGCCACTGGCTTTATATACACAGCCTTTGATTTTTCTGACTCCAAATTCAGAAACGTTTTGTATTTTTACACTACAGCCCGCTTCTGAGCATGCTCAACTTTCATCCAACGTTATGCTGACCTTCAACATCATGTGCACTTCAATTTTTCGTTCATCAACAGCAATGATGTTGCGATATGCGCACCAGTCCCGTGAGAGTTAGGAACTGCAAGGGAGGCCGCAACGGACCATCATGAACGTCACGGCACAGCAGGAAGAAAGCAGTGTCTGAGATGTGCAGCTCGCATCAGATAGAACCATTCTGTGAGATGTTGAAACTTGCATACTCATTTGGTCTCATAAAAAACACCACTGTGCCTAGGCTGCATTTTGTAATCTCTGGGAACCACACAGAAACAATTTTCTATGCCCAATTAGATGAATATGCCACATTCACTTTTATAGCCCCCCTATTGCTGAGCCTCCAGTGTGAACACAAGATCTATAGCACCGAGATGATCTGTGATACGGAAGCCCTAGGTAGGGAACCGACACTACAAATGCCCATTGATTCAGATTTCAGGGCAGGAGGCATAGAGTTCATCTCTGGCTGAAATGACACTGCAGATAACCCCAGAGCACATCCATCTCCAACTGCCAGCTCAAGACAAATTACCTTCTCTCCAGGATACTCTCTTTCACTGATTACCTACTACTCAAATTAAAAGCCAACTGACTTCTAAGAGGGCTTTTGTTTGTTAGATTCCTTGGGATTATGCAAAAGTAATTGGGGGAGGGAAGGGAAGAGATTTTGGTGTGTTTGAAGTCTTGTGAACACAATGCACTGATCTTGTCTGCCCAATTTAGTTAGGACTGGCCACTGCTTGGGCTAATCTAATTGTTTCCCTGACAGTTAGTAAACTGTACTCTATTAAAGCAAAAAAAGAAAGGCGCAGATAAAATCCAGAGTTCTGAATAATACCTTAGGGCAAGGTAATACCACTGTGGCAGTTGTAGGAGTCAGGAAAAGAGATTATTTACAGGGAATCCAAGACTGAATAGACAACCAAAAGAATCCGATTCCTTTTCAATGCTTTTTTTCCTTAAAAAATCTTAACACTTTAATGAAGCAGCACACATTTTTATGTTTATTGTAAAATCTAAATCCATATTGCTAGAAGTGAGAACTAAACACTAAGCTTGATGCTTAGCTCTCTTTTTAAATAATGCCTTATACCTGTACCCAAGTTTTACTTTATGATCAAAGAAATGCAAATTCTGAATGGTTAAGTTAGTGAACCAATATTAAACTAGATTGCACCATTGTGCGTACTTTCAGTTCAAATGGCCTCAGATTTATCTAGAACTGTGGTTCCCAACCTTTTTTGCACTGGGACCCCCTTTGTAGGTACATCAATTTGTTAGGACTGCCCTAAGACCTAGGGCAGGAAATGATGTCATTAAGCAGGAAACAGGAAGTGACGCTATGCTGAGAGGCTATGGCATTAAACAGGACGTGAAGTCATTGTTGTTCATAAATCACACTCGAAAGTCAAAAGAACTCCAAATCCTTTTTAGAATGTTTTGAATGCATTGCCTCTAAGTGGCAATGCATTGCCTTTAAGTTCTTCCAAGCTTTCAAAATCGTGGGGCCAGCTTTTCAAGATGGCTGCACCAGCTCTCCACGACTCCTTGAAAATTGGCTCATTATCCTCTTGGGGGTCATAACCCCAGCTTGGGAACCAACGGTCTAGAAATATCTGAACCTTCAGATTTATCAGGGAACAAATAGATGTGACCTCAAGAAGTTCCATTTTGTTGCAGATCTTACTCTTGCAAGTGTTAACAGCTTGAATTTTCAAGTGAGGTTTTTTAAAAAAATTTTGTTTTTAGTTCAGTGCTTTTGCATCATATTTTGTCTTCCTCTTGCTTTCTGTCAGGGATGTTTCATGGTTGTGCAATTGCTGCAGTCCTAGAATGCCAGTTTGCATTCCAGAAGTGTCATTTGACTACGTCACACTGACCACACTTCTTGCTTGATGATGTCACCTCTGGCTATGACATCACTTCCAGGTTAATGACATCACTTCTGGTGGGTCTTGACACAAGTGTCATTCTAAAAAGTGGGTCCCGGTGCTAAAAAGTTTGAGAACCACTGTACTAGGCCATTGGCCATGGCTGCCCATTTGGGCTTCAATCCTATACATTGTATGGGTCTGTGGTCTTTTTGCAAGGTTTCCACATCTCCTCAGTGAGCCACGGCTCACAGTTTGGGGAACAATGCTGTAAGGTAACTATGTTCATATTGCAGCTAAGGCTGAGAGTTAGGGGCTCCTAGGGATCCCCTTAGGGCCACCTAGTGAGTTCATGGTAGTGATTACATTTGATCCAGGGCAGCTTTGATTCATAGCTATGTCTGTTAACCCTTCATTGCAAGAATCTGGAGAACGACTTTTGCAAAAGCACTCATAGCCTTTTAGGGCACATATACAGAAACAGCGTAAAGACTGGGTTGGCTCCTGGTCTGATGTGAAAGCCTGGGGGAAAATGTTCACAAAGGCATGACAGATCAATTTCCCACCTCAAGAGGGAAAAAAACACATTTTTATTCGATATCATATTTGCATGTAATCAGCACTTTTACTGGTATGCAGGCAAGGTAAAAAGTAAATAGATGCATGCAAAGAAATCTTGTGCGACCAAATGATCCGCAGATATTGACTTAAAAGCAGGTGTTGCTCTTCAATAACAGCCTACATGGAAATTTGTTTGGGGGAGTTCGTATAAAAGGGACAAACGCTTTGTTCCTTTATACTGTTACATAGTAAAGAAAGGAAGTAATTGACATGCAAAAGCAGCCAGGGTTAATCAGTAATGTACCTGATTAATCTCTAAGGACGCTGCTCCATAACAAAGCTCCTATTCTGTTATTGTTCAGATCTCCAGAATCCCTTGGTGGAAGATGGAAGAAAAGGCATTTGGGCTTGACTAAAGGGTGCTACATTGTGGAGAACCTGATCAGGGTGATAATACAGGAGTGGTGAAATATGGTGCAGAGGGTCCTACTTATCACGATGACCCTTCATTTAATGCGGAAATGGCCTTTGCTCAGATGGGGATGCTCTGGATGTATTGGAGACAATGGTCACCTTGTTATGAAAGATTAAGAGCAAATGAACCATCGCTCAAGCATAAAACAAGCTATGGGTTGCCCTTAACCATGGTGACAAATTCCAGAAGATCAGCAGTCTGTAGCAGAAGGGAGAAGACAAAAAGATGCTGTAGCATCTTTGAGGCGAAGTATTTTATTGTGGCATGTGCTTTTGACTGTGGCAACAGTTCTGGCCGCCAAAAATCAGTTTGATTTCAAGAGCCTATTTGCATTTTATTTTAATAGGGCACTTTCAGAAATGCAAATGGTTTGTACTTCTGAATCTTAACATTTCAAGGGAGGGTGCAAAAAAGGCCAAAGATGGAGGGCCAGCTCTTTCATATGTGGCGCATGGCATGCACCTGTGGTGTTCCCCATAATATACGGGAGCCATGTGAAATGTGCAAATGCCCCAAAATGGATGACTGTGGCCTTCACAAGTGATAAGAAACACTGTAGCTCAGTCGTTCTCAAACTTTTTAGCACGGGGACCCACTTTTTAGAATGACAATCTGTCCAGGACTCACCAGAAGTGATGTCATGGCTGGAAGTGCTATCATTGTGATGCCAGAGCCTGCTGCTTTCCTGATAATGCAGCTGTAAGACCGGTTATTTCTCAGCCATTTTCCAACAAAGTGAATCAGAAAGAAAAACAAAGCCTATTTACAACCTTGACACAAGCAAAATAACCACACACCCCTTTCCTTTTCCAGTGTCCCATCTTTCCCTATTTTCAATGATGGCTGCTCAAGGTGCTATGTGGCCCACCCAAGCGGGTCCCGATCCACAATTTGAAAAACTGTGATGTAGCTTCATGTGGTACAGTGCATGAAGCACCCTCCGTCTTCCCTTTTTGTACATTTCTTTACACTGTTGCACCATAGGAAGGCATAGCCCCAACCAAAAGTGGCCGTTGGCACAATCCTAACCAATTTTCCAGCACTGGGGTAAAGGCAATGCAGCTCTGAGGTAAGGGAACAAGCATTCCCTTACCTTGAGGAGGTCTCAGGGACAAGATGCAGTGCAGGTCCCATTGGGACAGCTATGTCAGTGCTGTAAAGTTGCCTTGGAAGGCGCCCTAACCCCTAGAACTCACCTACAGCAATGACACTTCCTCAGAACCACACTGGTGCAAGAAGAAGACTGTGCTGATTTCTTGCTTATGAAAAGGTGGTCACGTATACTCAGGCTGGGTTTGGCTTTTGACACACAAGTGCATCTGTTTATTTTTAAATTTGACATATTGCTCGTCAAAGAATGCTACCCCATCCCCCAAAAAGTCAAAACGGTAAAATCTGAACAATAACCACAGAAGCTTGGATTACGGGACGGCCGTCCTAAGGGAGTAATCAGGCCCATTACTAATTAACCCTGCCTGCTTTGGAATGTCAAGATCCATATCCTCCAACATTTCCCAGATGCAAATAAGGACACTCTTGTGCATTCATACTCTCACATGAAAGATCAGTGTCGGCTCCCAGGCTGCCTGTACACTTGTGGCCCAAGCCGATTGATGGCTCACTGCAGCGGATCTCACAGTCCTCTGCCATAGGCCCAGCGGCGGCATTCAGCTGGTACGCTGGGCGGGACTTACCTTGGAGCGGCAGTCCGCCCGTTGCGTCACGCCGTGTTCCGCTGCTTTCCCGCCCGCCAGGGCTGGTGGGAAAGTGGCGGAACGTGCCGTGACGCAACAGGCGGACTGCCGCTCAAAGGTAAGTCCCGCCCAGTGTACCGACTGAATGCCGCCGCTGCATAGGCCCCATTGCACTGGAACATTTTGCCATTGCACATGACAGAAATGGCTAATGGCGCTGTGTGTTTGTCAAGGTCATCTGGACTCTCCACAGAACCAGCTACGTTGGCGGTGGGGGTAATTAAGCGTAGTGAGGGAATAATTAATTAGATAATTAAGTGTAGTGAGGGGCATTTATAATATTAGAATTGGGAGTTTCCAACTGAAGATGATAATTATGCATGAGTCTTATAGCATCTTCCAGATTAAGGGTGCAGCCCTAACCTGGAGTTAGGCCAGCACAGTTAGACCAGCAAAGTTTGGCTGCACCAAAAAAAAAAAAAAAATGCAGGGAATCAATAGCGCCATTTCAGAATACCTCAGAATGGCATTTATAGTGTAGTCTTCAGCTGGAGGAAATTTGGATCTTCTTTCGGCAGTTTTAGAGATCTTGGGAAGGAGGGATGGTTGAATTTGTTCATTCAGAAATTAGCATGTTAATCCATTAACTGAAGATTCAGGCCATGATCTGGAGAGATGGATTCACACATACACAATGGAAATGCCAACGACAGTGAAAATCAAACATGCAACTTTGAACATTGATACTCTTGTAAGAGACTCTTAAAAAAAAAAAACCTTTCACATTCCAAGAGATTCCCTTGATAATAACAAAGAATAAAGTTATAATTCTTCCCTGGGAAAAAAGACTCCCTGATTGTTGTTCCCTCCCTCTCCAGCCCCCCTCAGCAGGCTCCTTATTACCTTGAAATCTGCATGGAACTGTGAATGAAACAACCAAAACATGCTGTGACTTCAGATTACTCGACAGGAATAACGGGTAGATCAGTGTGGTATTTCCTTTTTCCTGAGGGGTTAGAAGAGCTTATGTGGGCCTTGTGAGAGCAAAATTGAACCCTTTCCCCCCCCCCTCTACCCCACCATGCAACAACTTTATTTGCACAGATTCTAGGACACTAGAAAGAGGGTGGAAAATTTGCAACGTTTCAAAAGAGTTTGGGGTTCAATTCAGCGCAA
Organism: Lerista edwardsae; assembly: GCA_029204185.1. NCBI lineage: Eukaryota > Metazoa > Chordata > Lepidosauria > Squamata > Scincidae > Lerista > Lerista edwardsae. The sequence goes on along the minus strand of JAJKFI010000007.1, from coordinate 3,282,302 downwards.
ACCAGTTCACTTATTATTATTTATAATGCTTTTCCAGCCTGTCTGAAGAAATCAGGGTCACGTACAATGCGGCCAGGACCATTGTGTCCCAGACAACTGTGTCCCAGTATTAGACACATGTGACCCTTCATTTTGCATGCTGGACATTTGTGTCCCAATATATGTATATTTATATATACATTATTTTATTTTTGAATTTTTATTTTATTTTTAAAACACACAGGTAGGGTTAGGGTTGGGGTTAGGACTGGGATAAGAGGGCAGTATTAGTCAAACTGTGGGTTGGGACCCACTTGGTGGGTCATGACCTGATATCAGATGGGTCGTGGAAAGCTGGGGCAGCCATCTTGGAAACTGCAGACTTTACTCTTATTAGATTCCTTTTGTGAGTGTTAACAGTTTGCATTTTCAAGTGAAGGTGATTTTTGTGAAAAATAATAATTTTTAGTTCAGTGCTTTTACATCATATTCTGTACTAATCTTGCTTTTTGTCAGGGATGTTTCATGGTTGTACAAGATTGCCAATTTGCATTTCAGGAGTGTCATTTTATTATGTTACCATGACAGCACTTCTGCTCTTTAGTGGGCGCAGATCCGAGGAGGACATAGGGGTGGCTGGAACCTCCCCTATGGTAAGGGAGTGCATGCCCCCTTGCCGTGGGGGGCGGGCTCCAGCCTCTCCTATGCAGCATTGGATATGGTGCTGCTAACTCGGCCTTGTCATTCTGGCGCTGCATAGAATTGCGCCCTAAGTCATTATAAGTAGTTGTCTAAGGGATAGAGTAGATTGAACATATCCATAAAGAAAACTTTGTGAAAAGTACAGGAAGACTTGCAACAGGGGGACTTTTAGGCCTGAGTTCAAATCTAGGCACAGCTGTGATGCATATTGCACAACCCTGGAGCAGTCACCATCTGTCAACTTAACCTAACAACACAGGGTTGTTGTGAAGATAAAATAGAGAAGTATAACGTGAGGGCCCACTCTAAGCCAATGTGACCAATGTCATCACATTGGGCCCCGCACTTTGGGGGACCCTGCACAAGCACAGCAAGCCGATCACCTGATGCTGCAGCAAAGATCTCTATGGGCTGTCGGTCGGTGGGGTGAGCAGAGCAGCTTTACCTTGGGCCACCCAACCTGCCCCTGCCTCTGAATGGCCCAAAATGAGCTCCTGGAAGCAGTTGGTAGTGATGTCATCACCACCTATTTCCAGGTGCCGCATGTGGCCCCACAAGCCCTTTTCTTGGTGAGTGGGGGCCCTGCGAGGAGGGTTGGGCCCCCCCGCAGAAATGCCCTGCATCGGGCCCCACCGCTCTTGCATAACACATGCTATCCCGAGCTCTTTGCAGGAAGGGTGGAACGCAATCTGTCATATGTGTGTAATAGTTGTATGACTGCTGCTTCTTGGGCTGCATTATGCATTCAGGATTCAAATTGTAAGCACAACATATATTTCATCCGTTGAAAAGTACATATATGCCTAAGCAATGCACCACTTTAACAGCCCAATCCTAACTTGGGCTAGAGCAGGCAGGCCAACCTGCCTGCACTGCCTCCAAACCCATGTTAGAGGCAGTAGCAGCTTAGCACGGGGAAAGGGGATGCACCAGTGATATCATCTGGTAATGGAGAACGGGAACGCTGGGCGGGACGTATGCGTGATTGGCTCCCCGTCTGTTCCGTTCCGCGGCTGCCCTGGCCTCGGCAGGGCGCCTGCTTGCCGGGGGGGACAGGTGGGGGGGCGCACCGGGTGCCTGGGCGAGCAGCGGTGGGGCGCAACAACCAGGGGCAGCCCCCCTCCGAGGCCAGGGCAGCTGCGGAATGGAACGGATGGGCTGCCAATCACGCGTAATTCCCGCCCAGAGTTCCTGTTCTTTATTACCAGATTACATCACTGGGATGCGCGTCTCCTTGCACCGCGGTAAGCCACAGGCAGCCCGGTAGGACTACTTAGATCTGTGCAAGCAAAATAGCAGGCACAAGTCCGAGCTCACCACGACAGCCCAAATCGGGGCCACTCAGCCTGAGGACGGGGGTTTGCATCTGGCATAACTGCCGTATACAGGCACCTTCCCCCACCCACTGGAACAACCTCCCATTCTGCGCACACTCCTGTCTTCCCCCCCCCCCCGCCAAATGGCCCCATGCTGGCCAAAGTCAGCCAGCATCAGGATGGCGTTGCAGGACCAATGCAACTGTGTGCATCGGCCCTGCGCTAGAAACACTGGCGCAAAAGTGCTTTACGGCACTTTCACGACAGCGCTGGGCTGACACAGGCCACATGCATCTACCCAACACACGCCTTGGATTGCGCTCTAAAGTATTTACAAGGTGCTTAATTTCTGCCTGGCCATTTACTTGGGACATGGGCAAATATGTGAATTATGCATGCATTTACCTTGCATACCTGTTGTGGCCCATGTCTATTCTTGGATGTCACAGTCTGCATCAGAATGTCTGGTGGCCCTAATAAGTGGCCCTCAAGCCTGTTGCAGCAGCAGGGCAACTGACCCAGCAAGGATGATCAACATGCAGAAATGGAGAATGTGTTTCTGCCTACAAATCATCCTTTTAGATTCAGGTGCCACTTGTGCAAAAGATGTATGTGCTGGAGAAAACAAGCAAGCAAGCACCCAAAAGCAGCGCCATGGTGTGATGAGACTGCTCCTGTTTTTGGTAGTGTATTGTAATCAGTTTTGGTTGTGCTGCTGATCACTTTTCTTTGAGGGTGGTCTCCATTTCATGCTCTCCAAGAGGTGGCAGCACTGAGCATCTCTTTGACATTTGTCAGCCATTTGTTCACTGCTGTGCACATGGATCTCTTAACTCAAATCATTATGTGAATTGGCCAAGACACTTATTCATATCTGATTTGAACCTTAATTCTTTTTAATGTTGCATCGGCATAATAGACAATGCAGCCATAATAGCTCTTTTTTTTTTCTGCCCGATCAAGACTTACAACCCAATCTTATTCTTGGGCCCAAGGCAGCGAATCCCACAACCTGCTGCCATAAGTCCAGTTGCAGCGGCATTAAAGGAGTACTGCAGTTGGGCGCTCTGGAGCTGCTGACACAAATGGCCGAAGGCTCCGTGCATCCCCACCAATGGCCCACCCAGGCTGCACTAGAGTAGTTAAGGTAGCAGTGGGGGGTACCTGACAGGTAATGGGCAGTTTGGGGGGAGGATCAGGGTGGTTCAGGAGAGGACCTGGGAATGTTTTGGAGTAGGAGGGGGTGGATCTTGGTGGCAGCAGACTGCACTGGATTCTATCCCCCTTTCCAGGCCCAGACCATCTCCTGACTCTCCTTGTACTTACACCAGCAAAAGAACGGGCATTGGTTTGAGGCCCATTGATGGGAGGCATCCTTACCTCTCCTAGGTCATGTGAGCTCCCTCCTCCCACCATAGCATGCAGCACGAGCTCTGTTGCTGGAGCTGCATGCTATGTACTGGCAGGGGATAGGATCAGCGTGCCAACCTTAGCAATCTAAAATTCAAGCACTCCTAATTTCACTGGCTGGCAGAGTACAGTAAATGGATACGATGATCTTTCAACATCAGAAGTCAATGGACTAAATTGGTCATTACCCATAATGATGGGAATCCTGCCCACTGCGAAACTGGCAAAATTCAGTCAGTGAATCTCTTTCAGAAACACTGTTTTATTTGTGTGGGGTTTTAACGGTTGGCATCAAACCAGAATGTCTAGGTTCAAGCCAGGAATTTTATTTTACATTTGAGCTTTTGGGGTGGACAGGAATTTTTTTAAAAACCCAGCCAATAAATGAATTAATAAGTACTGGTTTGACAGAAGCCAAGCTCTGCACTTCCACTGGTTTGCTGATTTCTGATAATGGAAGATAATAACAAATTGTCTAGAAAGTACCCAACATGTGATGTGCAAAGTCCACAAGTGAACATGAAGCTCAGAAGAAATCCTTTCCAGTTTTGCAAAAAAAAAAAAAAAAGGTTGACATTTTGCCTTCAGAGATTCTTGATTGACTTCATAACCTTTTGCCTCCTCCAGGTATTTCCCAGCACCTTGTAACGATTAGACTAGCAAAGCAAAAAGTCTAAAGGACAACAATTTAATCCTTTCCAGTATCTGGAAATCCATGTATCCGTCTCATTAAAGCATTCTCCTGCAGCAGTGTAATGATACATCAAATGGAATCTATTTCAAGGTAAAATGAGTGCTGCTGATGTCTCACACACTGTTCCTGAGGCCTGACTTAGGCTCCAGACCTTGTGCAGCCTAGCACTGGAGTAGATTAAATATCAACCCAGGTCACGTTCTCATGGCCCAGGCGCAAGTGCCAACATTCTTCCAATTATTCAAGGCCAAAGAGAGAGCAACCTGCCTGACAGAATTGTGACACAGCTTGATTAGATTTAGCTTCGATGTCTGCCGAAAAGGATACCCTGGTATGCAACTCAGATGGGGCCAGGAATGGTATCTCTGTTTAACAGGAACGAAGGAGGCTAGGATACCGGCGGGCTGCATTTATCGTGTGCCTTTGTGCTTGTGTGTGTGTGTTCAATCTGAAGCAACCACTATGCCATTTTTGGACTGCGGTAGTTCAGTTTTTCGTCAGTGAGGACTCCATTGTAAACTAAGCCCAGCATGTATTTACTTCAAGGCATGGATGTCGTTTAAACATTGTCAGGATCCTTTGCTCTAGAGGACATTTTGAAATGCAGAACAAATTGAAAGAGTCACTAGCTGGATCCCATTTACACATTACACTGTAGAGCAGTGGTATTCAAACTTTATAGACCGGGACCCACTTTTTAGAATGACACTTGTGTCGGGACCACCGAAAGTGATGTCATTAACCTGGAAGTGATGTTGTGGCAGGAAATAACATCATGAAGCAGGAAGTGCTTTCATTGTAACATAATAAATTGACACTTCTGAAATGCAAATTAGCATTCTTGGACTGCAGCAATTGGACAACCATGAAACATCTCTGACAGAAAGCAAGATTAGGATAAAATATGATGTGAAAGCACTGAACTAAAAATGAAATTTTAAAAAAACACCCTCACTTAAAAATTCAAACTGTTAACACTCACAAAAGGAATGTACCAAGAGTAAAGCCTGCAGTTTCCAAGATGGCTGCTCCCAGCTTTCCGAGGCCCACCTGACATCAGGTTGCAACCCACCAAGTGGGTCCCAACCCACAGTTTGACTAACACTGCGGTAGAGATACAAAACTTCTTTCCCATGCAAAAGAATGTCTGGATGTATTTTACATGCAGCCTGCTTTGTTACTAACCTATGTGCTGCTACAGGGAATATGAGCACCATTTGTGGAGCATAAGCAGTGCAAATGCTAGGTTGCTGAGAACTTTGGAGCAAAGCTTGGCTCTGGATCTCCCCATAGTGCCCTGACCTGCCCCTTGGTAGCACATTGGACATTACAGCTGTCACCAGCACTGAGAGGTCAAGGGTTGTCCCAGCCAGGTGAGCCATCTGTTAAGTGTGAAATCGCTATGAAGTCATTATGATTTTTGAGTCAGGAATTGAGCTGGCTACACATTTGTCACACAAACGTGACAATTCACACAAAAGGTACCTTGCAAGCTTGGCCCAGCCACAAACCTATTAGGGACGTTATGTGGTCTGGAGATGTAAGCTATCTTTCTAGATAGCTTACATCTGATATGAACTGATATACGCATCAGTTCTGAACTAATAAAGTTTCTGGAGGATGAGCAATAAGTCCCCAGAGGTCTTCCTGGGCACTGTGGTGTCCAGAGGCACACCTCCAGGGGAGCTGCCCACCCACCTGGGGCTGTCCTCCATACGCAATGTCCCCCCGGAGGCATTCTGTGGGCTGAAGAGGCTGTGTATGCCTCCCCTGCCCTCAGAAGGCCTTCTGTGGCCTCCTATTCATTGTACATTGAGGCTGTTGTGCCAGCCTCTGCTCCTCCCACTCTCCAATATTCTAGCTCAGCAATCTCCTCCCCTCCACATTGTTTTCATTCTCTCTTCCCCCGTCTTCCTTTTCCAATCCAGGGAGTAGAAGGAAGAGCAGGGGAGGCCAGTAGGCAGAACGAGAGGACTAATCTGCTGCCCGAGGCAACCACTTCCTCTGGCCTCATGTGTTGGCTGGCCCTGTGGAGAGGCAGCCTATGTGCACTCGGTTAATATCTGCAGGTACATGTATGCAACTGTCCACATGTAAAGCTGTCTCCTTGCAATTGGAAACACTGCTTTCCCAGGATTGTGTGGAAAGAGCTCTGTATGTGCACATGCAACACACCGCAGACATTTAACCAAACATTTGTAGATTGGGAGTGAGGTTTACTCCCATACGAGCTTTTGCTCTCCTTGATCCATTATGCCAAAATTCCTTATGGCATCACATTGATGACAAGTACAAGCGTGCCCTGGTATCCACTGATTTGGTATCCATAGTTTCATTTATCCATGGATACCATGGATAAAATGTAAAGGTTTCCCCATGACCGAATTGTCTAGTCGTGACTGACGGTAGGGGGCGGTGCTCATCTCCGTTTCAAAGCCTGTAGAGCCAGCGTTTTGTCTGAGGACAAGCTTCCGTGGTCATGTGGCCGGCATGACTCTACGCACGGAACGCCGTTCCCTTCCCACTGAAGTGGTCCCTGTTTATCTCCTTGCATTTAGGTGCTTTTGAACTGCTAGATTGGCAGGAGCTGGGACAAGCAACGGGAGCTCACTCCATCGCGCAGTCTTGAACTCCCAACCTTCTGGTCGGAAAGCCCAGCAGCAGCGGTTTAACCTGCTGCGCCACCACATCCCACATCCCATGGATACCGGGATGCCTATTAAAAAGATAAGGGAACATTAAACACATCTCTTTTTTTACCTTGTTGCAGCAAAACCACTGATGTTCCCCTATCATTAAAAAGGTATTCCCAGTATCCACAGTTTCAGGTATCCATGGGGGGGGGGGGTCTGGAAGGGAACCACAGCAGATGCTGTACCAGTGCATGCATGTACAATCTTGCCCCCTACCCATCCATGTCATTTTGAAATTCTCTGATGTCAGTGATATCATTCCCTTGCACCTAACTTACCTGCCCTCCTTCCTTTCTGGGGAGATAAAAATATATAACTTCAAGACTATATAACTGCTGGATGAACTTGTGTTTGTCATTCCTCCCCCCTTTTAAACATTGTCTCAGCGAAAAAGGTCTGACAGCCCCTAGCAGGATGGATGCTTTCATCTGAAAGTGGGAAAATGTTATGACCTTCATCATCGTTAATCTCCTTGTTGACTTTACAGGATTTGAAGAGGCGTTAAATGAAACGCATTTGGTCTGCAAAGGATTTTGCTGTGTGAGGGCCGCATGGAATGTGAACTGATCCAAGCGTGCAGCTGGGAGAAGCAGAGGCCTTGTCCCTCAGATTCACTGCTGTCATGGAGGCAGCACATCAATTTATCAGACAGAGGGTTCATTTTCATGGTGGAGGGTCCATGATGCCCTGAAGCTGGCTGTGAAAAGAGCAGGCACATTGGGTGACAATCCATTTTCTCAGCTCCATTCAGGCGGAAGAGCCCATCAGTCTTGACATTCTGCCCCCAGCAACTGAAAGTCTCTTCCCTGCCCTTCTCTTGTTCCGCAGCTACTAGAAGGCCAGCATTTAACAAAGCTCAGGTTATTTAATGAATGATTTGGAGAAAGAACATCCTTTTTCCATATCCTCCTGTGACAGGCAACCGTTCTCCCACATAACACTGAGGGTGCAATCCTAACCTGAAGTTAGGCCGGCACAGTTAGGCCAGCAAAGTTTGGCTGGCACAAGGGACACCGTAAAGTACGTTTGGATCATTCTTGGAATAAGAGAGGCCAGCACCCAGACTTGCACCATCCTCCCTGACTCTGAGAATGGTCCAAACATGGCCCTTGTGTTGGCCAAACTTTGCTGACCTAACTGTGCTGGCTTAACACCAAGGTTAGGATTGTGTCCCGAGGCCTTGTCCAAGAGAATTATTTCTGCCTCTTTTGCTTCACTGCAATGTGCAGGTTATTCTATTGAGATAGAAGCAAATTGTAGTTTCACTCACTGGTTATACATTTGAAAAATAAACAGAGCTGAGGGGGAAAAAAAACTGTATGCAAACACAGGCCAAATGGGAAGGTTACTGTGGGATAACCAATCTTACACATACAAACCTATACCTTTAGAGAATTGTTACTTTCTATCCTACTGTATCTGAACTACCCTGTATGTTGAATGGAACTCCTATGAGATCTGCCAGTGTTAAATATGTAGCTTTTAAGCAGCTCTACCACAGACTGGTCCTTCATTATGTGTCAACCAGGTGTCAGTATAGCAAGGGTTATAACTGATGATGCTTCAATGTAACACAATCCATGTGGCAAGCTAAGGACCTACAAGGTAATGTAACATGATTATTTGAATGTAGATGCCTTATATATATGCTATGCAAACGCAATGTTCAAATTACAGAAGACCAAAAAAGGCTCAGCTACTGTTTTAGGGCACAATCCAATAGGCCTTACCGCGGGTGATACGCTTGTACCAGGCAAATGTTGCACAAGGCACCGTAAAGCGACATTTACCGCTGGGGCACACCATGACAACAATGGCCATGGGTGCCCTGAATGGAGCCCCACTTGCCAGGGATGCGGCCATTCTAGGTGGGACAGGAGGGTGTTCTGGGGCGGTGGGGAGGAGGTGGAGCAGAGGTAGGACAGGTAATGACTCTTGATGCCGGTTCCTGTCCACCGACCATGTGGCTTTGTGTGGCCTTACTCAGAGGTCCTCACTTCTGCGCCAACTACAAAGCTGGCACAGGAGTTAGTAGACCCATCCATCACCCTGCACGGGATGCAGTGGTAGACATCTGGCTACTGCTGCATTCCCAGGCGGTTGGGCAATTCAGGACTGGGCCATCAGATGTCTACACAAGGATTGAGCTAAACTAAGGAGAGTTAGGGAGCAGGGGGCTCGTTTGTGGATTTCATCAATGTCCTTCTACCTTCCTCCTGTAATTTAAGCATTACCCCAAATCTCTTTTCAGAATTCAGCCCAATAAAATAAGCCCAAGTGAGATTTATATCGGAGGGAAAAAGCTCTGCTTATAAAGCTTATAAAGCTCTGCAGGGGATATAGGAAGCTCTGAATTAGGATTGGGTTACAATGCAACACATTCCCATTGTGAGGGGCATGTTAAGTAGACAAGAGGAGGAGCACTTCTGATGTTAAGGAAATCTATTCACTGGAGCTTCTGCAAGCCATTGGGGAGGGTGAAGGGCTGATTTGTACCCAGATCCAGGGTCAAAAAGGGGGCCCAGGAGCCAAAGGAGGGGGCCCAGAAATTTCATTCAGAAATATTAGATTTTGCTATCTCACCTGGATTTGCTACCCGCACAGGATGCTGGAGGTGCTACTGTGGGCTCAGGCCATATGCACCAGGCCAATGACACCCTTAACAGAGTGTCAAATCTGGGAGGAACCTGCTACAGTAGCTCTTTGGCTTGTGGATCTGCTTACCATGAAGGAGTGCATAGGAGTTCAGGGACATCGCTGTGGGACTACAGCTGCTGCAGAAGTAAGTTATGGTATGCACAGTACAATTTTAATTCTAGCATGAGCCTAAATATTATGATGTTAATTTTCTGCAATGATTTTCTATATTTAAATGATTTTAGAGAATGTGTTTGATTTTCTTTATTACTTTATTTAGCTGCTGACATCGTGTGGGCAGGTAGACCAGGGCTCCACATTGGGAAGCCCAGTAGAACTGGGCTGTTGATACCCTCCCCCTGCTCTGTTTCTCCCCCTCCCCACAAGGGACCCACAAGAAACTTTATATCCCCTGACAGGAGGTCCTACCATTACTGTGGTGGTGGTGGGGGGAGCAAATTCCCCCAGCACTGTGCCAGTGGAGAGGGAATGGAGAAGAGGCGGACCGCCTCTCACAGAGGCAAGCAGTGCAAGTGGAGTTCGGCCCACAGTCCCCTGAATGGCTCCAAAATGGAGTGTTCATGGACGCTGGGGTGTGGTGGGGCAGCACAGGGGAGGCGGCACTAGGGGGGCGATTTGTGGACCTGGCCCTGGGGCAGAGAACTGGCCAGGCCTGCAACTGTCCCCTGATAAAATTCCTGTCAGAGGCCCTGGCCTAAGGAACATATTGGGTTGTGTGGTAATACCAAACAGGCAGAAGGTATGTGGCTCCTTATGATGTCAGAGGCAGTAGTGGTTAAATTAAAAAGAACATTTTAAATAATCAGGATTATTTAATCCTGATTATTCAAAACTTCAGAAAGCTTTGTTACACAAGCAAGTTATTTGTCAAGAGGGTTAATACCTCCGTTTGCCTGAAGATAAGAGCTGAAGATCTGAAGGTCGCCAGTTCGGGACAGCCGGAAGTCTCTGTGAGCGGCAGACCTTGTAAACTGCGACTGATTAACAGCTGAGCTTCGGCTGCCTTGTGTGAGGGGGAGTTGTGCCAAAGTTCAGCCGCTTCTCTGGTGGGAGCAGGGAAGCCACTTATCAGCCAGCAAGAAGACAAACGGGTGGCCAGAAAGAAGGACTAAATCCAGAAAGATCCATCTGTATGTGTGTAGTTCTTGAAAGATAGAACATTTCTGTATAAATTGTAAAAACCTTC
>JAJKFI010000007.1:3227746-3253418 GCA_029204185.1 Lerista edwardsae | reverse complement strand
TGTGTGTGTGTGTGTGTGTGTGTGTGTGTGTGTGTGTGTGTGTGTGTTAGATTTTAGCAATGGTTTGCTGAATTTTCATTTTTGACTCAAAGACTGAAATTTGTCCTGCTCAAATGAGGCTTCAAACATTTGCATAATATAATCATTTTATTTGAAACAAACATATTATCACCTCAACAAAGAACTAAGGACACACAAATGAGGAACCTTCTGGGAGCTGGCCTGAAGACCCCTGAGTGGTCGCCCACCATCTCTGTTTTGATTTCCTGAGCTTGAAGCAGCTTTTGCATTACTCCACCGACTTCTCTGATTGGTTCCTGCTCTTTCTTGCTTCAGTGTGACTTCCTCTTCCTCTTAGTGTGTCTTGAACATGAGAAGAGCCCTGCTGGATCAGGTCAAAGGCCAATCTAGTTCAGCTTCCTGTATCTCACAGTGGCCCACCAGATGCCTCAAGGAGCACATGAGACAACAAGATGCCTGCGTTCTGTTGCCACTCCCTTGAACCTGGCATTCTGAAGTAGCCTACTACTAACATAAGGAGGTTGCACCACCCATCATGGTCTATAGCCCACGATGGACTTTTCTTCCAGAAATCTGTCCAGTACCCTCTTAAAGGCACCTAGGCCCTTGCCCCTTCCTGTGCAACAAATGGCAGCTTATATACTGTTTAGGATCCATACGTTCTGCTTTTGTCTCTCTCCTGGAGCTAGGTTGGACAAAACTGTGCCTGACCCTCACCTGCCCGCAGTAACATCCCTAGAGGGGGCAGGGTGCTATGTTTTGCAAGATGTCTTACCTTGCTGTGCAAACTGCTCCTCTCGCTTGCTGTTGTAGCCATTCCAGGTCACAAACGCAATGCAGAGCCATCTCCTCCTTGTTGTTTCCACCACTCAGAATGGCTGTGAGGGAGAGAAGTGGCTTAAGCAGCAAGGCAAAGCTAAATGCCCCCGCTCTCCTTTAGGGATGCAACTGCCTGCCTCTTCTGGCTCACCAGGAGTGTAGTTCCAGGGGGCGGCAGCACAATAAGTACTGCAGGTGCCACAATGTAACCGGCACCTCCCACTCACTGTCAGAGCCATTCTGGGCAGCGATAGCAACTCTGATGCCTGCAATACTTCCCACACTGCCTCCTGTATTGCTTCTACTGGAGCGCATAACCCTGTAACTACACTGGTACTGACTGTTCAGGGCTCAGAATGGCCAGGTGGGCCTTCTGTTAGCTGTGGGCTTCCCGTCAGTGCCCAACCCAGCCAACCTCTGACGCCACCCTTGCTTTCCCCTGTCTACCTCTGTCTTTGTTTAAATCTCCTCCTTCTTCCTCGGAACTAACAGCTCTGTCAACTATTCTTTGTTCTTTTTTCTCTTTCCTAATCCCTCTGATTTTTATGAAATTATCCTTTTCAACATTAAAAACAACTATGCTAGATTTCCCGAGCATTTTCCCACCCACATATGTTGAAGCAATTGCATTGTGGTCACACTTCCAAGTGATCAGACAATTACAAGCTAGCCAAAAGTGGTTGGCGCAACTATCTCTGCCAGGGAATGGAGACAACTAATGAGACCTGCTTATACATCAGAATTCAAATATCAAGTCTTGTTACATAAGCGCTGGAAGCACTCAAACCTTCTGGATTGCCATGTCATAAAGACTTCATTGTTGTACGGCATGAGAACTCTGTCATATTTTCTAGCTCCATTGTCTCAAAGTGTGCTAAAAGGTGGAATGCATGCAAATATTTAATAACAAGCAACATAATAAGTCTTCAGAGTGGAGCCATCTGATACCAGGTCATCCAGTGTGCACATCTTGAACATATGAGCACCACATTTCTTTTACTGATGATGATTCCAAAGGAGAAAATTGAAGGGCGCAATCCTAACGTGGAGTTAGGCCGGCACAGTTAGGCCAGGAAAGTTTCATTGGCACAACTATGTTTGGACCACATGTGCAGCACAATCCTATACTGCACTGTATCAAACACAGCCTTCCCAGCACAAAGGCACGTTTGCAGGTGCAGATCCAAGGAGACTGCGCGGCCTGAATTGGGGCTGCACGGCCTGAGGAATGCCTGTCGGCCCGCCCAGAAACGCCCACCCTGCCCAATTCCTCCTGGCTCGTCATGCCTCTGTGCCAGCTGTGCTCGGCTGGCGTAGAGGACGTGCAGCGTGGGCACACTGAGGCCGGTGCTGCGGGCTCGGTGTGTTAGCACCAAGGCGGGGGTACCACTCAGCGCCCCTGCATTGGTGCTAAGTGTATAGCGTTGACACTATCATGTAGCGTCAACACTATTGGGCGCTTGGGACTACACTCTGGGAAGCAGAGAGGCCAGCATACAGTCATGTGCCATCCTCCCTGACTCCGAGAGTGGTCCAAACGAGAGTGGTCCGAGAGTGGTCCCTTGTGCCAGCCAAACTTTGCTGGCCTAACTGTGCCAGATTAGGATTGCACTCTGAAATCCATACAATAATATAGTTCCACACGTTCCAGAGAATAATAGCATTAATTTGATATAGTTACACATATTATCCTGAAACGTACTATTCCAATGTACCGCAACACACACCTTTTACTAAATCTATCAATTTGTGTCGTAGCCTGCTCCCTGCTATGGTACTTTAGATTTGGTTCTTTACTGTGTCAATTTTCCAAATTTTACAATGCCACTCCTTTACTAAAAGGGCTTCTGGGAGCACCACTTTTCGGAAGCTGCTTGCTTTTTCTTTCGTTTCTTGCCACACATGGATTTCAGAAATCAACAGCTTTGTGTTTTTGTAATGTGAATGTGTGCTGTTAACACTTCAGCGAACTTCTGTGGAAACTGTGATTCACTCCTCTCAGCAACTTAAGAAAAACAAATGGTATGGCTTTCAAATGACTTCCCGGACTTTACAGAGGGCAAGGTATTGGTGTCTTCATGGATGGACTGGATGAATATCTCCATACTAATGCACATTACAAATCTATAGCAAAACTTCAAAAGGTACTGTGCACACAGATAATTCACATTATTTTGCCATTCATTTGTACGCTCTCAGGATGATCTAAAAGTCTTCCTGGTTAGGAACTTCCTCTAACAGGAGGATTGGTGGACTGATGAGGTCCACACACATCAGGAGGTGTGGACTGATCGTTGAGCTGCTGGTACTGCCTGAAGCTAAGCAGGAGAATCTGTGGTTTGTTTCTGGATGGGAGACCGATGCCAGATTGTGACAAGCTGACAGGTTGTGATTCAGTGAGTCACAGAATCTATATATATATATAAAGGAGAATGTGTGTGTGTGTGTGTGTGTGTGTGTGTGTGTGTGTGTGTGTGTGTGTTCCACATAAGCTCCGCAATGCCTGGAGCAATTGACACCAAACTTGGCACGCATATGCCTTGCGTCTGGCGACAAACACTGTGGGGGTACGACCCCCCTAGCGCCCCTAGGGGTGGGGGTGCGAAGGGGGTGCCATATAAAAATACTCAAAAACGGCCGACATTAGTGTCGAATCCATAGTTTCTGGGGTCGCCTAGAAGCTTGGGATAATTTGTTACCCAGGCATCACCAGGTAACAAAAGGCTAGTACTCTATATTTGTAAAAACCTCATTGAAAAATGGTGGTTTAGACTAGCCTGCCCATGTAAGCTGCCTTGGGCATTTGCTTCAACATGGGAAAGGCGGGGTATAAATTCTTCAAATAAATAAATAAAAATAACCATGGTTGAAGCACTGGGGTGCCCAATCAAAGATGTGATAGCATTGACCTCACTGTAATATAATTAACATAACACAGATAGATGAACATTTTTCCCATCCTCCCTATACCATCAAATGACAAAAGCTGATTATTGAGAACATGTTCAAATGTCAAAACCATTCCGTATGCACGGAGCCATGCTACTCACAGAAGCTGCTAATTGTTTCGGGGGCACTCCTTAGACATTGGCTCTCTTCTATTAAGGGCAGGTTTCTGTTAAAATAAATGAAGTTTGTAGCCCTTTCCTTTGTGGGGATAGCCTTTCCAATCCCTATACAAATCCAGGTTCTGTTGTCCTGTTAAGCCAGCCATGCAGAAAACTGTTTCCAGCCCTAGAATAGGAGGTAGCCAACGTATGAACTCTATACCTCAATGAGGTGTTAACATCAAAGCTTCCTTGCGCCATTTAAATGCTAACATTATTAGGCAAGGAAGTCTAAGAAACAAGCACTCAGTGGGAGTCAAAGAACCCATTGTAAAAAGGGTTTTCTTTATGCTCATCACACTCCAATTCCCTTAGGATGAGCTCTTGTTCTTTGCCTTCCAGTTTCCTAATTAAGTCTTCTTTTGCTTTCCATAGTGTTTAGACTGGAGTTCCCCCCTTATACCATTAGCTTTTTCTTTTTCCTTCCATTTCCTATCTTCTTTCTCTGTTGTTAATTACAGTGATGGAGCTTAGCTTCAACCCGATTGATGGACACACTACTCCCTCCTACAAGAGAACTGCAAGAGAAAAGATCAGTCCAGCTATTACTCCTGAACTACTTGTCATACCTAGGAAGGATGTGAGCTTCTACTGCTGTCACGGTCACTGTTTACTTTTATTACTATACAGGTAAGCACTCATTTATTTTATTATTTATTTATTTGATGATATTATTTATTTACTTATTTGAAGAATTTATATCCCACCTTTCCCATGCCCAAGCAAATGCCCAAGGCGGCTTACATGGGCAGGCTAGTCTAAACCGCCATTTTTCAATGGGGTTTCTAAAAGGATATAGTATTTTGTGATTCGCCCACTCCTCAGTCTCAGATGTAGCCTTCATAGTGTGATTCCCTCCTCTAGCTGCGGTGAGCTTCAGCAAGCAATTGCAAGCTAAACCTGGACATGCGGGCTTTGATGCAACCAAACTGCATTGGGGGTTTGGGACACTACCAAAACTGCAATCACAAGCAGTATTACTAAGATGACTGTGCATTTGCAGAAAAAACATCCACCCCCCCCCAGGTAACAGTAAAACAGGAAATAAATATTGTGTTACAAAAGAAGCAACCAGGATCTGCAGGAACAATGCACATATTATACACTGAACCCATTTTGCTCCAGGTTGAATTTTAGACAGAATCCAACCGCAACAGTATTACAGTGGTCCAGTAAAAGATGCTCCCCTACTGTGACTGAGAGTGTAATCCAAACTCCGGGCTGGAAGAGGCAGGCCGACACGCCTGCCCCATATTCAGCCCGGGGCGCAGGGGTGCTTCCACATTACTTGGGAAAGGAGAGAAAAATTATCCTTACCCCAGATAGCACACAGCAGCTCGGATAGGTCCACTCAGAGCTGCACTGCTGAAATAGGCAGCACAACTCCAGCTGGCCAAATTGAGGCCACCCGGGCCAGGAACAGAGGTTAGGATCAGTGATGTCATTCAGGGGGAACGGACCAGAACAAGCGTTCCGGATCCTAACGGGCTCCGTGGCTGCTTCCGGGGTTTTTTTTTTTTTGGTTTTTTTTTTTTCAACATTTGAATTTGAACTCAAAAGTGAGTTCCTGTTCCTAAATCATTTGAATGACACTACTGGTTAGGATCCAACCCAAAGGCTGGAACCTGCCTCCACCCCCTCCCTGGGCCAACACGCCCATAAGCCCGCCAGTTCTCCACCCTTCCTCCGCCCTGTTCCACCCTCCCCTGCCCTGCTCCGCCTCCTGCTGCCCTCCCGGAGGCCCTGTGCCAGCTTCGCAATGCCGGCCTTACCTTTGGGCCTCCTAGCCCGTGCGATGGGACAGTGAGGCCAGCACATGTCCTGACTGGTTTCCATGGCGCCCCAGGGAGGCCTGGCTCACAGTTTGGGAACCACTGGTTTTCTGGATTAAGGCTGCAGTCCTGTACACACTCACTTGAGAGCAGGTCCCATTGAATTCAATGAGACTTACTTCTGAGTGGACATGCATAGGATTGGGCTATAATATGACTTGTATGGCTGCATATTTTGATGGAAACAAACTTCATGGTAGAGGTGTTATATTATGTATCCAGGAGGACAGCGAGGATTAAGCCTGAGCAAGAGGGCTGGAGGGGTGGAGCTAATCAGCCCTCCAATCAAGAGACCTGAGCTGATGAAGCCTGTAAAGGGGTTGGATCCGTTGCCTTGTTCTGTTCAGTGTTTCTGTTCTGGTGCTGTTACAATAAAGTGCTCAGGCTGCACCTGTCTTGTCTGAGTTGAGTCTGCAAAGAACCCGGTCTTTTACAGAAGGATTAATTTTCCCTTCCTGCAAGGGCACACAAATCCTGGCACATGTGCCAGCTACTCTTGAATCGGGGAGTCCTCTTCTTCCCTGGCTTTATGGGGTAGAAGGTGCATTGGCCATTCTCCTTTGGCCACCCCCGCCTACAACTGGGCCATGTGGGAAAGTGGAACAAAAGCCATGAGCCACTATACTGACAGCAGGACAGGGGTGTCTCTGATCACAGATTATTTGAAGTGTTCCATTTTTAGGGGTCTGCAGCTTCCTCCAACTTCTCTCTTCATTCAGCCACCATCCCTTGGGCAGGATAAGAGCCATACAAGCATCTTATTTTGAAACCTGCACATCTTATGTCAAACCATTCAATTTTTTTTCCTGTGGTCAGGAAACGTCTATTACAGATCTTCAAAATCTCATCTGGTGTCAGATATTTTCACTCCAAGAATTCTGACCACAATGACTGAAGCAAGGTTTTAAAATGCCAAAATGTTTAACCAAATTTTTTTTTTTAAAAAAATGAATCCAACGTCTGTATTTTATATCTGTTTCCTTCCTCATTCAACCAAATGCTAAGATATCCATGAATGGGTTGGGGTTTGTTTTTTTTCTCCCTTTTAATATCTTCTGTTTTCTCTTTCATACTAGAGTTGCCAGATGTTTTCGTGAAGAATGCTTTGATAAGAGGAATATGATATAGGTGGGGGAAGCACCAATGTGGTGGTGCAGTTCATGCACCCTATAGCAGCACTGTCAGCAGTGGCATCATTGGCGTTTGCGTCACCTGTTGCAGGAGGTCAGGGCGTCACCCCCCATGATGGATCTCCTCCTCCCACACCATACAGAACAAATTACAATACCATATGCACAAATTAAATGCAGTGTTATCACTAGGGTTGATGTTACTACCCCCATCAACTTATTTACTTTATGTATGCAACTATCGTACAGGTCACCCAACAAATTAGTAACCCATAAAAAAAAGGTGGCCAATTTGATGACACTAACACAATTAAATAAGAGTTCTAGCATTAGCTCTGATACATGGAAATGAGAACTGAGTCATACTAATGATTTTTTAAAAATTGCGATTTTTACATTAAAAGTTTTATTTTTGGTTTTTAGTTTTTTGGCCATAACTTTTGATAGAATGAAGATACTGTAATGGACATAGCTTGTGGTGTCAGCAGTGCCCTCCCTGCTGATTCCAGAGCACACAGGGTTAACCGCAGAACTCCTGCTGTCCTCAGGAGCACAGCTGTAGCCTAGGCAGGCTAATGAGGGCTGGTTAGAGGCAGAAGTGCTGAGTCACTCAGCAGGGACTAACTGCACAGGGAGTGACTGAGGCACAGGTGCAGATGGGTGTGGCTGATTAGCTATATCCTGCCCAGCAACAGTCTCTGATAGGCCTGCAGATGTATAAATGTAGAGGCAGGAGCAGCATACTGGTGTGGTAAACCTGTATATGACCTATGTGCGTGGACTACTGACTATGAGCTTGGATTCTGATTTGGCTTGGTCCAACTTGGACCTGGACTGACCTGGTATACTGATCATTGGACTGGCCTATGGACTGCGGAACTTGGATCATGGACTAACTGAATTTTGGACTTTCCGGCTTAGGACTGATGTTGAGTGGTGTGGCTGCTGTTCTTAAAGAGGTAAGGCCCAGTTGTGTTCCCTGCATTACTGCACCAGGGCTGCTTAATGGGGAAACCAGTCAGCTAGTGTGGGCATCAGGGCCCCTGGGGAGGCCCAGCAGGGAATTTGGCAGAACAGATATTACACACCAGTTTTTTCCCCCATTGAATTCTGGGTGAAATTCTGCATCCAATGGTATATAGCATGATGGTATTATTCTGTAAAACTGCAATTTTTTAAAAAATTGTGATTTTTACATTAAAAGTATTATCTTTTAAAACTACGATTTTAGCAATTTTGGTCCCTGGTGGTGTCACCTCCCCCCCCCCGTGCATGTCACCTGGTGTGGCCTGCATCCCCCACACCCCCTTAGCTATGCCACTGACTGTCAGGGTGGACTTCATGCACCCCTGAAAACCATTAACAGCCCAATCCCATGGGCTTGTGCTGAACAAGCATTCCACCAGTGGTACCTGCTTTACTGCTGCCATAAAAGCACCCCTGGCACATTGTGAAGTAGTGTACTGCCCAAGCATCAGGAAGAAGGCGGGAGCCGCCCCATGTGTGTCTGGGGATTGTCGACCACCCACCGGAGCAGGTAAGTCAGCTGGGATGGGGGGAGGGTGGAACGGGCAAGGGGAGGCTGTGGGAGGGAGTAGCTCTAGCTGTGATGGTGTGTGCCAGATCCCATCATCCTTTCTGCAGCCTCCCTGCTCCTTTTCTGAGACTTGAAGATTGCTGGCACAGGTCTGAGGAGTCTCACTGCAGGGTGGGAGGCTTATGGGGGAGTAAGGAGATGGACAGCAACCTAATCCTCAGCAGCGTCGGCATAGCAAGGCCAGCGCAGCAGGGTTGCATCGTAAGGCCATTAGGAGGAGGAGGCGGTGGCAGCACAGTGCAGGGCGAGGGGAGGTTTTCCCCTTGCACCCAGGTAAGCCCCAGCCAGCCCTATGGGGCTGCTCGAATCTGCACCTGCTGATTGCCAGGCACAGGTGCAGCAGCCGCCCAAATCAGGGCCACCCTGGCTTAGGATTTGGTACAAAGGTCCATCGCTGCCCCCATTGCCACCCACTGCGCAGCCCCGTTACACCCCCAGCACGCCTCTGGAATGCCCTCAGCGATGTCCTGTGCCGAATGAGTGCTGCCAGCGCTTGACTGGTGCACAACCGGCGCAGCTGATGGGCACAGTGGTGCCCACAAGCCGGTGCTGCTGCTTGCTCTGGTCCAGCGCCTGACTCGCTAGCGCAGATGTGCCTGATGGCACGTTTGCAGCAACACTGTACTGGTGCACGAGTGCAGTGCAAGTACAGGATTGCGCTCTTAAATCCCTTCTTCAGCCTCCCAATTGCTCCCTCCTTTTGCTGGATAAAGCATGTAATAATAATAATAATAATACATTTATTTATATACCGCCTTTCTTAAGATCACTAGATTTCTCTAATGATTGAACTCAAGGCGGTTTACATAGGCAGACTTTCTCACAAACCCGAAGGTTTTTACAATTTACAGAATGTTCTATCTTCCAAGAACAACACTCCTACAGATCTTTCTTTCTGGATTTAGCCTTCTTTCTTTAGCCACCCGTCTGTCGTCTGCTGGCTGATGAGGCTTCCCTGCTGCCACCAGAGATGCAGCTGATTTCAGCACACTCCTCCTCCCATGAGGCAGCTGAAACTCAGCTTTTAATCAGCCGCAGTTTCCAAGGTCTGCTGCTCGCAGAGACTTCCGGCAGTCCCGAGCTCACGACCTTGAGATCTTCAGGTGTTATCTTCGGGCAAACGGAGGCATTAACCCTCTTGGCTAAATCTTCTGTAAACCTTTTCAGTATGGCTGCACCAGTCCATTGGGGGGGGGCAGAGGATAGAATTGGGGTGTCAACAACAGCATTCGCAACAAATGACTTGTATATGCAAGAAACCATCGCATGTCATTGCATGTCACCAATCCATCATTATACGCCGTGCTTTTCCATAATCTCGAACAATGCATTGCAGCAAAGGCAGGTCACACCTTCAGTTCATTGTATAACTTACACGTGGAAATACTTTTTTACCCAGCGGATAATTAATCTGTGGAACTCTTTGCCACAGGAGGTGGTGATGGCATCTGGCCTAGATGCCTTTAAAAGGGGATTGGACAGATTTCTGGAGGAAAAGTCCATCATGGGCTATAGGCCATGTTGGGTGGTGAAACCTCCTTACATTAGTAGTAGGCTACTTTAGAGTGCCGGGTGCAAGGGAGCGGCAAGAGGATGCAGGCATCTTGTTGTCTCCTGTGCTCCCTGAGGCACCTGGTGGGCTGCTGTGAGATACAGGAAGCTGGACTAGATGGGCCTTTGGCCTGATCCAGCAGGGCTCTTCTTATGTTCTTATGGCTGAATCAGCATTAAGTACTGTATAACATTAAGTACTTACCTATATTCTAACATGAATATACAAATCAATGTCTGTTATATAGTTTCATCCTATGCCCAGGAAACCCTGTCTTACAAGAAGCTCAGGGCAGCATCAACAGCATCATCCTTTTGGCATGCAGGCTCCCCAGGGTGTTGGAAAGTCCCAAGGGAGCAGTACTACTTGGATTCTCGCCTATTTTGGAGAAGCGATCCCTGGAGGAGTGTTATGGTGCCTTTGTAATGTTGGCTTATGTACAAAAATACGAGTCAGCACTACGTGAAGGTAAAAAGCAGACCACTCCTTTAAACAACACCAGCTCCCTAAAGAGGCATCCTGCACCCCAAGATCTCCTCCTATTCTAGTCTGACTCATTCAGAGCAGGGACTTTCATTAGCCTCCATCACCTAGGCCGGCCTTGTGTGGACGGCACAGTGACTCAGGAAGGGTTGCGGGAGGCAGAGTAGGGTGGGAGGAGGTGGGGAATGGGCGGGCCCATAGGCAGCCCAGCTTGGGAAGTGGGGGTTGGAGACAGGGTCCAGCCTTTGGGCCAGATCCTAACCTCCGTCCCTGGCCAAGGGAGCCCTGATTCATACATTCCATACAGCAATCAGAACAGCAATGAATGCACACATCACAGGCTTCTTTTTTTCCCTGCAGGCAAATAATGTGGTGTCTTGGGTATTTCAGAAATGCAAGCCTCTGCAACTGAAGCTTGAGGGGGGATGTGAGTAAACATAACACATGGGAAATAAATGCACATGTGCCAGTGCCAGTGGTGTAGGTAAGGTAAAGGTAAAGATTTCCCCTCGACTGAAAGTTCTAGTCGTGACCACCTGTAGGGGGCAGTGCTCATCTCCGTTTCTAAGCTGAAGAGCCGGCGATTGTCCGAGGACAAGCTTCCGTGGTCATGTGGCCAGCATGACTATATGCCGTAGCGCACGGAACACCATTACCTTCCCACCAAAGTGGTCCCTATTTATCTACTTTCATTTTTACGAGCTTTCGAACTGCTAGGTTGTCAGGAAGTGGTGTAGGTAGAAAGAAATAATTTGCAGATGCTTTGGATACGCGCTTTGGGAACCTGACCTTTCTTTAACTTTTTAATTGACCTGGAATATTTGAAGAAAAACACCTCTGAGCATATGTGGAGTGCATGCCTGACTACTGAGCAACTGCCGTCAATCTCTTTCTCACGTCTGCAGATGAAAGGGAACTTGTGGTGGCGATGGTTTATACTAGTATTATTGTACCATTGTTCAAGTTTATACTTGCGCTCAGTACAGTAGCATGGGCTGCAGAGCTATGGCTCCAGTTTCTCCAGTGAGGCTGCTCTTGAGTTAAGTTAGTTGTTGACCGTCTTCAGTTTGACAAATGTGTAGCAATCTTTTCATCCTTTCTAATGCAGAACAGCTTCGTCTTCACTCCTTCTGTCGGGGACACCTGCTGTAGGTGTCAACCTAGGGTGAAGTTCTCCTCGTTGTCTTTCTGCTCAACGTAGCCAGGGCCAGCCTTAAGCCAATGTGCCCAATGTCTTCACATTGGGCACCACACTTTGGGGGGGGGGGCACCAGCACAGCGAACAGATCACCTGCTGCAGCAGCTGGGATCTCTATGAGCTGTAGGTCAGTGGGGGACAGCAGAGCCCCTGCCTCCGAATGGCCCGAAAGGGCAATTTTGGGCTATGAGTGGAGGCCCCAAGAGGAGGGTGAGGAATGCCCTGCATTGGGCCCTGCTGCTCCTAGAGCCAGCCCTGAACGTAGCTCACTGCAACCATGCTGAAGGCAAAGTCAAACCAAGGGCAGCGTAACAAGAGCCAAAAGTAAGTGAAACAAGACAACACTGGCCATAATTGTTGGATAAAGCACCTTTGTTTAATTTTTTTTTTGGGGGGGAGGGAAATTTCTAGGTCTACCACAGCTAACCTAGATTCCTAAGGCACACACACCCAGTGATATATATTTGTGTATTCCACACTTATATCTGTTAACCAAAGCAACCAGTTTTTACTTGTTTAATTATTACTGAAGAGGAACTGTCAGTCCTTTCAGACATGCCAAAGCTTAGGGTGGGTTCTCTGTGATTCATATGGTTCATGGCTCCAGAAAGCCAGGCTTTAGCATCAGGAATGCCAGGCCTGGGGTGGTGGAAGAAGAAGAGGAGGAGGAGGAGGAGGAGGAGGAGGAGGAGGAGGAGGAGGAGAGAGACAGGCCAAGCCTTACCAAACTCCTTTGAAAGAGAACTAATTCTCTTTAGGTATTTCATTCCTTAGGTGTTGGTGTATGCCAGATTGCAATGCCAGTCAGTGGATATAAGACTTTTCTGAAGTCTTCTTAAGTGATTTGGTTTTGAAATTTGATGCATCTCAGTTAGCACCTCTCCCAGTTGTCAAAAGCTGACTCTGGTTTGGTGCATATTTTTAATATGGTGGGAGGAGGTACGGCATGTGGTAGAGCACATGGTTTCCCTGCAGAAGATCTCAAGATGAAGCCCTGAAGAGCAAATGCCAGTCAAGGTAGACCAGTGTTTCCCAACCAATGGTACTTGTGCCACTGGTGGCACTTGAGGTGGTGTACACTGGGTTGGTGAGGCTGGAGCCTCCCCGCGGCAAGGGAATGTGCGCTCCCTTACCATTGGGAGGCTCCAGCCATCCCTATGTGCTACTCGGATCTGTGCCTGCTAAACAGCAGGCACATATCCGAGAAGACTGCGTGGCCTGAATTCGGGCCACGCGGCCTCCTGGAAAGGCCTAGGATTCAGCCTAATGGCCAAATCCAGAGGCCACCCAGGTCCTGCCCTCCCCCGTCCACAATCTCCCTCCCACAGCCAATCTCCCGCGCGGCCCAGCACGGAGCCTTCCTTGCACCGGCTGGCTTCAGCTGACATGAGAGAGGCTCAGCGCGGGCACAACAGGGCCTGCAGCACCAGTCCTGTTGCTGTAACACTGACAGGGGGGTGCCAATCGGTGCCCCCATAGGCGCTACTGATGATGCATTGACGCTACCACATAGCGTCAACGTTAAGGGCCCGCTAGCATTGCACTGGGAGAAATGCTGCTAGATGATTACAAGGGCTAGATGGTTTGACTGTAGGACCACCCATTCAGCGGCTGCACTGGCTGCAAATTCACTTCCGATCTCAAGATGATGGTACTAACCTTTAAGGCCCTTCATGATTTCGGCTCAGCTTACCTAAAGGACCGCCTTCTCCTATACATACCAGTTTGCCCTCTTAGATAATCTCTTAGAAGGGTCACTCCTTCAAGTGCCCCCCTCTGCCCCAAATTAAAGGAATGGCAGCTCGGGGCAGGCCTTCTTTGTTGCGGCACCACAAAAATGGAATTCCCTTCCAGAAGAATTAAGAAGTACACACTCCCTCATGGCCTTTAGGAGAGGGCTCAAATCATACCTATTTCTTTTGGCCTTTGGATGATGGTTGGCTTTCTGCTGTTTGTCCCTCTGGAATACTATCGTGGTTTGTTTACTCCTCTGGTCAATTGTTTCCCACCCTCCCAAGGGCCTGATGAGGAGAATTGGGCCTCACTTTATTTTTCAACATTCTCTGTGTTCATGTTAAATGTTATTTTTTAAAATAAATTTAATGTGTTTTACTTATTGTGGTTACATTTGTACTTTTATGTTCTCTGTAAGCCGTCTTGGGCATTTGTTTCGGCATGGGAAAGGCAGGGCATAAATTCTTCAAATAAATAAATGACAAAATGTAGGCAATACTGATGTTGATGGACCAATGGGCTGACTTAGTATAAGGTGGCGCCTTCTGTTGATATGATCCAATAGATGAGGATGCTAGAAGCAAATTTGAGAGGGGTTGCTGTGTTACAAAAATGCTGACATAATCCCTGAAATACAGCAGAAAATTGCACCTCCCTTTCCTAGATGGAGCATAGGCTGCAGACTAGTAGTGGGGTCTGCAAATGAAGACGTGGAACACTGGGCGGGACTTACGCGGGACTTACGCGATTGGCTGCCCGTCCGCTCCGTTCCGACGCCCCCCCCGCTCGCCGCGCGGGCTGCCCTGGCCTCGGAGGGGGCGTCTGCGTGGTGAGCGGGGGGGCGTCGGAACAGAGCGGACGGGCAGCCAATCGCGCATAAGTCCCGCGTAAGTCCTGCCCAGCATTCCATGTCTTCATTTGCAGATCCCACTACTGCTGCAGACCACAAGTGGTAGCCAATCATAGCACACCCACCCCAGTCCTAAAGCTCCTGCTAGGGAGATTGTAACTAAGATGATCAGATAACGTGGGGTGATTCCTTTCTGGTCTCTCAAAGGGGAACTTTGGTGATGGGAACCATAGCAAATGGGCACTTTGCACAAACAACCATTGTCCTTTGCATCATGTATGAAGATATTGTGTTAACTCTTGTCTTCTCAGAATATGGATTGTAGATCTTCTGTCTCAGAAGGTGTCCACACCCAAACACCCCACTGAACCTTTGCCTCACCACCCAGCAGAGGAAGGACAATGCACCCCACACATAAGCAAATGGGGGTGGGGAATCCCATGCTCCAATGCACTGATGCTTCATCTCTATCTCCACCACTTCCTTTTTCAATAGCTAAGGGCTGGGAGTGTCTGCTCACTTTCAGGGGTGTTGAAAAGCCAAGGGGTTCAAAATGCAACAAGGAGAGCTATGGCACTTTGCTCTGCAGCCCTTAAAATTTGTGGATACTTCAGGTATGGAGTCATCAAGGCAGTAAATTATCTCTGTCGATCTGCTGGGCCCTAAATGTACATTGAGGCAGAATTTCACACCATCCTGAGTCAGATCTTTCTCACGTCATCAGCAGAGATGGGAGAAAACAATTTTATTTTTTGGTGGATTTTGATGTTTTCCAAAGGTAGAAGTGCAGAAAGTGAACATAAGAAGATCCGTTCTAAATCAGTCCCCCCCAAAAGCCTCATCTGGTCCAGCTTCCTGTATCTCACAGTGGCCCACCAGGTGCCTCAGAGAGCACACACGATAAGATACCTGCCACTCCCTTGCACCTGGCATTCTGAAGTAGCCTACTTCTAATGTAAGGAGGTGGCACCACCCATCAAAGCCTATAGCCCACGATGGACTTTTCCTCCAGAAATCTGTCCAGTCCCCTTTTAAAGGCAGCTAGGCCAGATGCCATCACACCACCTCCTGTGGCAAGGAGTTCCACAGATTAATTACCCGCTGGATAAAAAAGTATTTCCTTTTATCTGTTCTGACTCTTCCAACACTCAGTTTCAGGGGATGCTCCCTGGTTCTGGTGTGATGAGAGAGGGAAAGGAACATCCCTCTATCTATCCCTCCCAAGCATAATTTTGTATGACTCAATGATGTCTCCCCTCAGGTGCCATTTTTCTAGACTGAAGAGCCCCAAACACTGCAGTCTTTCTTCATAAGGGAGGTGCCCCAGCCCAGTAATCATTTTCGTTGCTCTCTTCTGCACCTTTTCCAGGTCCAATCAATCAATCACTAGTATTTATATACCGCTTTTCAACACAAAGTTCACAAAGCGGTTTACAGGCAAATAATAACATTAAAGTTAACTGGCTCCCTGTCCCAAAAGGGCTCACAATCTAAAAGAATGGAGAACACCACCAGCAACAGCCACGAGAAAGACACTGTGCTGGGGTGAAGAGGGACAATTGCTCTCCCCCTGCTAAATATAAGAGGACACCACTTGAAAAAGTGCCTCTTGCCCAGTTAGCAGGGGTCAGTTAGCAGGTCCACTATGTCCTTTTTGAGATGTGGTGACCAGAACTGTACGCAAAACTGTACGGAATAAAGTGGTGTTATCAGTGATGTCATCTGGTAATGAAGAACGGGAACGCTGGGCGGGACTTACGCGTGATTGGCTGCCCGTCCGTTCCATTCTGCGGGTGCCCTGGCCTCAGCGGGGTGCCTGCTCGCCGGGGGATGGGACGGGTGGGGGGCATGCTGGGTGCCTGGGCGAGCAGCGGTGGGGCGCACCAACCGGGGGCAGCCCCCCCCCCCGAGGCCAGGGCAGCCGTGGAACGGAACGGATGGGCTGCCAATCACACGTAAGTCCCGCCCAGATTTCCCATTCTTCATTACCAGATGACATCACTGGGTGTTATGCCTTTTGATTTAAAACTCACATTACAATTATAAATTGTATTGGCTTTAGAGGTGTACTAGGTAAGTGATATAGGTGGTACAATGTCAGCAGAAGAAGCCACAGTCATTACCCATACAACCCCAGTGGCTTGTCATTATCAGGGGCGGGGAAATGCCCATCATTATCGGAGGGGACATTCCTTGGGCGCAGAGGCTAGCTGGGCAAGTGGGGTTCAGCTGGGCCGGCCTCTCTTGCCCCTGTACGGCTCCAGAATGGATTATGGCCTAGCAGCACAAGAGGCAGGGAACCAATGGAGCAGGCATCACTCCTCATTCTTTGCCCAGGACAGCCCCTTGGCTGGGTCTGTAACTGGTGCCCCCCATTAAGGAATAAATAAAAACCAAATTTTTATTTTTATTTTTTTCTAAATTGGGGGGGGGGTTGTGTTTTTATAAAAATGAGAAGTGCAGAGAACAGTGTTTTTATTTCATTATCACCGTTTGCTCCCTCTAGTTATCAGTCATACCGTGGGCAATATCTTTGTGGGTCCGTTACATTGTAGAGACATGTTGCACACATGTGAACGGTGATAGCGGCAATTGTACAAGAAGACAGAGTGGATGCAGTTGAGCAAGGAATTTGGTGCCAAAGCCACAGAAACGATTCAAAGTGTGAAGGCGATGGTATCTAAACCAGCCGCAAAGCAACTCGTGTCCTAGTGTGAAAGCATGCCTTAAGAGGGTGGGATTAGCGATATGGGGAATTCTGCCCCACAAATGGTTGTCCATGAGTCAACCGAACGGGGGGGTGGGGGCTGCAGTCGATGATCCAACACATACATGGTTCTGTATATATCGTTTTTGAAGGTTCTGTAAAAACCTTGAAACAATTTCCACTGCTCAATGTAAACAAGGCTTACAGATAGTTCTCTGATGTTGGTATGCAAAAAAGACCAAACGAGATCCGTTTACACAAATAAAATGAATATTTAAATAAAAAGCAGTCACCATAAAAAAGAGGGGTGTTTTTTTTTATTTTACATTTTTGACTGTTTTGGTTCATGCAATGTCGTGTCTTTCTGCCAGCAAAGGCAGTTTCTGATCAGACCGCGCCGTGTTTTTCCTTGGAGATTCTGCAGACAGGGTGGTCCTTCTTGAGGGACGGGATGGGGGCTCAGTTAACATTACACATCTTTCATATATGCAGGCGGTAAATGGAAGGCATTACAGCTGTGCAGTTTGTCACCTAAAACTGAGCTGAAAGGTTTTTATACACACGAAGTTGGAGGCAGAAAGACCTGGCCATGTACAGTACCTTTTCTGTTTGCCCTCCGTTTTGCAATAAAACAACTCGCATTTTTATAGATGAAGCAAAACTCCTGGGCTTGCAGAGACAGTCAAGAGCAGACAAATGAAACAGGAAGGATGGGACGGAAGCAACAGATGTCCTCTCTCACAAAGCAAACTATACTCACATAAGAAGGCCGCCACTATGTGGTCTAACCTACTGCGTGGATCGTTGTTGCTCAGAAATGTTGTGCAAAGTACACCAGAGTTGAATCTTGCCCAGCGTTGTCATGCAGCCGGAACGCTGGGCGGGAGGAACGGGTGAGCGGCAGCCCGCCCGTTGTGTTCCGGTCTGTTTTCCGGCTGCATGACAACGCTGATCTTGCCCCATCGCACTTCCCGGACAGGACTTTTTAATGTGTTCATGGGCACAAGCCTAACCAACTATCCAGCACTGACAAAGCTGTGCCAATGGGGCATGAGATGCATCTTGCAGTTGGGGGCAGTCATAGAGGCCTCCTCAAGGTTTGTTCCCTAACCTCAGAGCTGCATTGCCCTTATCCTGGTGCTAGAAAGTAAGTTAGGATTGCTCCCTAAGGGAGCCACATTCCTATTATGTCAGTCAGTCAGAACCTTTATTGGCATATATACATACACAATCACAGTTACATGTAACAAGAAGATATTGAGTCAACAAAACCCTTGTCGTAACCTATGCATAGGGGTGTGCTTTTTTGTTGATATTTTTTCCAAAATTTCTTGATTAAAATAGCAAATTGTGGTGTTATGTGTGTTTATTTTACATTCTCAATCCGAATTCTCATTTTTATTCATTTTAAATGCTTTAAAAGTATACTAGGTACACTATCACACTTTACAGGTGATATAGAGTCAGCAGATGCAGCCATAGTGTTATTGCTAATTGGAAAAGTACTCTATTTTAATTTCTGGAAAATAGCCTAAATACCAAAATGCGATGGTTTGTGTTTTTATTCAGATATATTAATTGCCAAAGGCAGTTGTTAATGCCCCAAAAGCAGTTTTCAACAACAACAACAACAAAAACCCCAACTCCATCTGTGCAACCTCAGTAGATGATTCAGAGTGGAATCAGTGGTGGGATTGAGGGGGAACGCGGGGGAACTCAGTTCCACTAGTTAAAATTAGGGCTGACTCCGCCCACTTCACTCTCCCTCCTCCCCCTCCCAATTCCTCTGCAAAGAGCTTTTCTTCTTGGTTGGCCGGCACTCAGAGGATTAAAGGAAGCGACTCTGGATTCCTAGGGGGGGCGAAGGCAGTGAAGTCATTCAGGGGGAACGGACCAGAATGGGCGTTCCGGATCCTAACGGGCTCCGTGGCTGGTTCCGGGTTCCCGACAAGTGCCAATCAAAAGTGAGCTCCTGTTCCTAAATCATTTAGATCCCACTACTGAGCGGAATCCTAACCTGGAGTGAGGCCGGCATAGTTAGGCCAGCAAAGTTTGGCAGGCCCAAGGGCAACAGTAAAGCACGTTTGGACCATTATTGGAGTCCAGGAGGTTGGAGTCCAAGAGGTGTTCTGGCTTCTCTGACTCTGAGAGTGGTCCATACATACCTTTGCAGTGGCCCATGTGCCAGCCAAATTTTGCTGGCCTAACTGTGCCAACCTAACTCCAGGTGAGGATTGCGCTCCCAGAAAAGCCGCCACATTCTCTGCTATGGCGGACTCGCCTGCTGACAGAATATTTCTCAATACAGGTAGATGATCCCTTATCCGGACAGCCAAAATCCAGACACTTTCTGGTCCCAAGCAGTCCAGATAAGGGATAATCAACTTGTATATCACAATCTGGGCTACTGCTCTTCTTTTTCAACAGTGGGTCTAAATATTTCATATGAAGGGCCATACAGAGTGGACAATATAGAATCATGGGAGAAAGTGACTCCACCCAACTCGCAAGAGCAGCACCTTTCACTGTAGGACGTCCCATTAAATCTGCCGTGTAGCACTGCTGAGGGAATGACATCGCATGATAAATGTCACAGTCACATCCGTTGGCAACAGGCAAAAGATTGCCACGTACCTAGAACCAAACAAAGAATGTCAGACTGGGAATGTTCACTACCAGAGAAATGTGATTGTTAAGTGTGGTACACGCTGATTATCCCTTATCCAGACTGCTTGTGAAGGGGGTTCCGGATTTCAGATTTTGCTGGATTTCAGAATAGTTGCATGAACATAATGAGAAATACTTCCTCTTGCTCTTTTCACTGTTACCCATTTATGGAGCTGATCAGGACTGAACCCTATACATGCAATCATGTTCTCTCATTAATGCTGCAATCCCACAACACTTTCCTGGGAGTAAGTGTCACTGAATACAATGGGACTTACTTTTGGGTAGACACATCTAGGCTTGTGCTGTGTCCCTAAGGGTGCAATCCTAAACTCAGTTAGGCTGGCATAAATTTAGCCAGCAAAATTTGGCCAGCACAAGAGACACTTTGGACCACTCTCGGAGTCAGGTAGGCCAGCACACAGATGTGAATCATCCTCCCTGACTCCGAGGGTACTCTAAAAACACTTTATGGTGGCCCTTGTGCTTGCCAAACTTTGCTGGCTTAGTTAATGCTGGCCTAACTCCAGTTTAGGATTGCGCTCTAAGTGTGAGTTTTTTTGGATTTCCAGGGCTGTGCAGTAGTGGCGGACAAAGCAGGAGGCCAGAGGTGTGGTGGGTGGCAGGCTGCAGAGGAGGGTGCCTGAGAGGGCAGTGGCACATGGGGAGGTGACTGGGGCAATGCGTTCCCTCCATGGTGGCTCTGGGTGTTCCCCAGACTCCCTGGGGGGGCAGTGCTCGTTGCTGAAAAAAGTTGGACCCACCTGCCTGCCGTCACTTCCATTTGGCTCTGAAATACAACCATTCCGTACGCAGGGGAGGGTGTCAGGCATGGGGATGACGTGGTGATGCAGGGTGGTGGTGACATTTCTGTATCATCGAGTCATCTAGCCCTGGGATGCCGCTGCTATAAACTGATGTGCTCATTAGGTAACAGAGTGTAAAGAATGGCTGACTGGCTGGTGTGTGTGTGTGTGTGTGTGTGTGTGTGTGTGTGTGTGTGTGTGTGCGCGCGCGTGTGTGTGTGCAAAATCAGTTTAAATTGAGTTAGAGCACAATCCTAATCTGGAGTTAGGCCAGCAAAGTTTGGCTGGCACAAGGGACACCGTAAAGTACGTTTGGACCACTCTCAGAGACAGAGGCCAACACACAGACATATTCCATCCTCCCTGACTCCAAGCGTGGTCCAAATGCATTTTATGGCAGCCCTTGTGCCAGCCAAACTTTGCTGGCCTAACCATGCCAGCCTAACTCCAGGTTAGGATTGCGCCCCAAGTCTGGCTTCATATTTTTGGATCAGGCTGTGGTTTGAGTGTATTGTGAACCACTTCACAATATGTTTGCCTGGTGTGTGCGCGTATCTGACCCTCCCCTGTCAGCCTGTTCAAGTGGTTGGTTCTGTCACCAATCAAGGCTTCATGGTCTTTGATTCCACATTGGGTTCTAAAAGAAGCAAAGTGCACCCTTTCCCAAGAATGCTTCCTGATCCAGCAGTGAATCCGAAAAGCTGAGCCTTGATTTTATATTCATGCGTCTCCCTTGGTGGATCTGGCTGCCTGGATTTATTTCAAAGGAGTGGTATGTAAATATTTTAATGCATTAATACATACATCAGTTCAATAACGATCACAGAACCACGTTGGTTTTCATAAAAATGGCCATTTCTAAATTATGGAGCACAAGGGAAGCCAATTAAACTGGGAGGAAGATGTTTTTGATTTATATGCAAGCTTTACTTCTTCAGGGTTTGGGCTCATTTCCTAAAATAATACAGCCAGTTTGGTGCTCACCTTATAGCTTAGAGAAATGACTCAAATACCTCCTTTCAAACTATCAGATGATTTAGAAACCTGACATGTTGAAAACTGCTACTCTCCTTAAAAGGTGAAGCAAAAGAATTCCTAATGATAATGTTTAGAGGCAGGTCATTCCAAAGGAATTACCTTTTTTTAAAAAAAATCATCCCTGTTATTAATATGAATACCTATTATTTTGAATGGAACATGCAAATACTTGGAGCTGACTATCACAGGATGTATGTAATTCCATTATATAACTATTCTTCCTTGGCTGGTTTTTTTATACCCTAGGGTAAACAGTTACAGAAGTGTCTAGCTCCTGCATAATCACTAAAGCAAATAGCATAATTGGGAAAAAAAAAGGCCCAAAGCAGATAGCTAGTCTTTGGATAGCCAACCATTCTGGTTAGATGAAATGCACTTGAAGGAAACCTGAAGCTGAGTGATCCAGCCATGAGGCCAAAGAATCACAGAGCGCAATCCTAACCTGGAGCTGGGCCAGCACAGGTTAGGCCAGCAAAGTTTGACTGGCACAAAGGACACCATAAAGCACGTTTGGACCACACCCACGTTTTAGAAAGGCACTCATGTCAAGATCCACCAGAAGTGATGTCATGGCCGGAAGTGACATCACCAAGCAGGAAATACTATAATTGCAACATAATCAAATGACATTCTTGGAATGCAAACTGGTATTCTTGGACTGCAGTAATTGCACAACCATGAAACATCCCTGACAGAAAGCAAGTGACAGAAAGCAAGGACAAAATACAGGTGTGCACTGGTATCCACTGATTTGGTATCAGTTATCCACAGATACCATGGATATTGGGACACCTATTAAAAAGACAGGAGAACATTAACAAATCTCGTTTTTTACCAAAATCACTGGTGTTCCTCTATCTTTAAAAAGGCATCTCCAGGATCCATTGTTTCAAGTATCCACAGGGAGATCAGAATGGAACCACAGCAGATACCAGGACATGCCTGTATTATGTAAAAGAACTGAAAACAATTTAAAAAAACAAAAACAAAAACCCTTCACTCAAAAATTCAAACTGTTAACACTCACAAAAGGATTATAGCAAGCTCTGCAGCTTCCAAGTTGGCTGCTCCCAGCTTTCCATGACCCACCTGACATCAGGCCGTGACCCACCAAGTGGGTCTTAAGTTGGGATTGTAAGTGAATGAGCAGCCACTGCAGCTGTGGGCCTACTGAGTCAAACCGTCTAGCCCCTGTAACCTCCCAGGCTGCTGCATTTTGTACTAACTGTATCTTCCGAACTGTTCTGGAGGGAAACCCTACATATAGCACATTACAGTAGTCCAGCCTTGAAATCACTAACGTATAGACCACCGTGACCAGTTCAAAATGGTGCAAGTATGGTCAAAGTTGGTGCACCAATCAAAGCTGGGCAAATGCACTCCTAGCCACAGCTGCTACCTGGTTCTCCAGAGACAGCTAAGAGTCCAGGAGCACTCCCAGAGTCTTGTAGGGGAAGTGTCACTCCATTCAGAGTGCGTGAAAGACTTTGTGCCTGCATTGAGGGTTTCCTGACCAGGAGGACTTCTGTCTTTTCTGGATTCAGTCTTAACCTATTGGCTTTCATCCATACACCAACTGCCTCCAGGCAGCGCCCCAGGACCTTCAGAACCTCTTCAGTTTGGGATGGTAAAGAGAGATAGAGTTGAGTGTCATCAGCATATTGGTGACACCCCACTCCAAACCCCTGGATGATTTCCCCCAGTGGTTTCATGCAGTGGTGTCATCTACTCACCAGTAGATAGTACACTGGGCGGGACTTAGCGTGATCGACAGCCTGTCCACTCACTTCCGCTTTCTTCGCGCTCCCTGCGCGGCTTTCCCTCGCCTTGGAGGGAGCGCCTGCTCGCCAGGGTGGGTGGGTGGGGAGTGCGCCGGGTGCCTGGGCGAGCAGGCGCCCCCTCCGAGGTGAGGGAAAGCCGCGCGGGGAGCACAAAGAAAGCGGAAGTGAGTGGACGGGCTGTCGATCACGCTAAGTCCCGCCCAGCGTACCGTCTACTGGTGAGTAGATGACACCACTGGTTTCATGTATATATTGAGGAGCATGGGGGATAAAATAGAACCCTAAGGCACTCCATATTGTAAAGGCCAAAGTGTGGAGCAGGAGTCCCCCAGCATCACCATTTGGGACCTGTTAGCCAGGAAGGAGTGAAACCATTTCAGAGCAGTTCCCTTTAACTTCAGCTTCACTAGCCGATCCAGAAGAATTCTACAGTCAATTGTATCAAAGGCTGCTGAGAGGTCTAGCAGGACCAGAAGGGATGCCAGTATGAGGAATGGCACAGGGAGGGATAGAATTGGGGGATTGCTTGGCCCAGGAAGGAGCAGGGAGAGGCAGAATGGGAAGGAAGGGGTGGAGCCCAGCTGTACCAATATGCATGGGGAGTTGAAATAGGACTTATGGTCAATTACTGTTCTGCTGAGAGGTGGGAAGCTGTGTTTAAATAATGACCCATGCTATTTTACTGTTAAAAGGAAATGCTCCCCCTTCTGAAACAGGCGCATGGCAATTGAAAGAGGCTGTTCAAGAGGCAATTGGCAAGATAACTAGCATCAAGCCAGTTGTGCCTAGAAATTACTGTGTGGCCAGGAGTCAGCATCAGATCTGTACATGACAGACACCCATGATGGTGATAAAAAAAATTGAAGTCTGTGGTCTCTGCTGGCATCCCTGCAGCTGCCAACTTGGAGTCATTCCTGAGCACCCAGCATGGAGCAGGAATGTTGCTTTACTTCTTTCCCAGTCCAAAAGCAGCTCAGTATAGTGAGTCATAGTGGCAGGGCATAAAGGGGCAAGGGAAAGACTGGCATTTGTCCTATCTGTACTAACTGGGAGTGCAATCCTATGCGGACGTTGTGCCGCCGTTGCGCTCTTGCGCTGATCCAGCACTGTTGCAAATGTGCTGTCAGGCATTTCTGCGCCAGCGAATTGGGCACTGGACCGGTGCAAGCAGCAGTGCCGGCGCTCAGGCCTCGCTGCACCATTCAGCAGCGCTGGCTGTGGACCGGATGAGCGCCGGACTTTGCAGAGGGTGTGCCACAGGCATGCCGGGGGTGTAACGGAGCAGCGCAGTAGGTGGTGACGGGGGGGGGGCAATGGCCAACAGCCATTGCACCAAATCCTAAGCCCCGGCCAAGGCAGCCCCAATTTGGGCCACTGCTGCGCACATTCCTCTGCGCCTGCAAAACAGCAGGTGCAGATCCAAGCAGCCCCATAGGGCTGGCTGGGGCTTACCTGGGTGCAAGGGGGAAACCTCCCCTTGCTCTGCTCTGCGCTGCACGTCTGCTGCCTCCTATTGGGTTTAGGATGCAGCCCTGCTGCGCTGGCCTTGCTATGCCGGCACTGCTTAGGATTGGGCTGTGATTGACTGTGGCAAGGGCCCTGATTATCTATGCCTTGGCTACTGTGCAGCAAAGACCTGTCAGGGGCAGAACAGAGCATGGAAAGCCAACACCCTCCTTCTTGTTTCTCCGTCTCCCACAGGGACAACCCAGTGTCAACCCTTAGGGGTGACTCCCCAGCTCTCTGCACTCTGGTTGGTTCAATTCTGCATGGCACCTTTTCCAGACTCAACAGGATCAAGCTTTGCACTGAACTGCAACAGAATTTGGCCCTAAGGACAGTAAGTGGGTAGAGAGTTGTTGGATTTTGTCAGTAAAAGGAGAAAGTGAACAATATGAGCTGAGTGAAGTCTTTCTGTAAGTATGCAAACCCAAGATTGCTGGTGGTGTATCGGTGTATTACTGATGGTGGATACACTGGTGGTGTATTGCCAGCCAACACACATAATGGTCAATTGTGACACATGATCAAAGTGACGCCTTCCCTTTTTAAAAGAGGTGCATTGATTTTAAGCTAGGGCATCTTTAATTAGCAATTGAGAAAATCCATACAACTCTGAAGGGCTGTCGTGTGGAAGCAATCACGAAGCCCAATCCTAAACTACCTGGCCCCTGTAGGAGCCAAAATGGCTACTGCTGCATCCAACGGGAGCTGCGGGAGCCGTTGAAGTCTCCCCAGGTAAGGGCATTGGCCTTGCAATTGGCCTCCTCAAGTCTGCGCCAGCTTATTTTGCCCCTCTGTGTTGGGCAATACTTTACCTCTCGGCTCCCTGCCCAGTTCTGACCCCCCC
>JAJKFI010000007.1:3211324-3222330 GCA_029204185.1 Lerista edwardsae | reverse complement strand
AGAGAGAGAGAGAGAGAGAGAGAGAGAGAGAGAGAGAGATTGA
Organism: Lerista edwardsae; assembly: GCA_029204185.1. Taxonomy (NCBI): domain Eukaryota; kingdom Metazoa; phylum Chordata; class Lepidosauria; order Squamata; family Scincidae; genus Lerista; species Lerista edwardsae. Next base: position 3,222,287 of record JAJKFI010000007.1, on the reverse strand, counting down.
GAGAGAGAGAGAGAGAGATTCAATTTTTCCCCATTTGAAGCTTAATAACTGAGGTAGTTTTTACAGCCCAATTCTATGTACATTTGCTCCAAAGTGATTCCCATGGAATTCAGTAGGTATTGTTCCCAAGACAGTGTGCCTGGGCTTGCAGCCTTAGCTATTCCATTCCAGAGTTTTAAACCCTCCATATTTCAAGGGGTACGTTTTAGTATAGTCACGATACAAAATCCCAAGGAGTTAGACTGTGGCAAGCCATCCAAGTATTGCACAACCAACCCTTGCTCATCCTTATGCTGCTATGGAACAAGCAGGAGAATTCAAGAACTGAGACCAAGACAAATATTGCCTTGGAAAGCAGAAACAACCTCAGAAGGGAGTGATGTGCTTAGCTGGCTGAAGCAGCAGAGTCTAATTTTGTGCTCTTCCAACTGCTACCAAGGGCTACCTCTTAAACCTGCCAAGTCAGTTTCTGACTGGATGGATTTTAATGTTCAGCAACTAATCGCTTCAGTCTAGGCTCCCTCCCTTCTCTTCTGCCAATCCTCATCTGCCTTTCATGAAACCAATGAGGACTGAGAGATGTGGGGCTGTTTGAGATTTGATTGCCACCAACTAGTTTTCTGCGAATTGTTTTTCATGCTAAAGGTATGGGCTCTTGCAAGGATGCATGAGTATCAATCTTGCAGATATGGCTGGCTGAATATAGTCCATGTTCACCAATTCAGGAAGACAATGCAACATTCTACTTATGACTAGAAGTTACCATGTTGATCAGTTAAAAAAAAAAGTTGTGGTGGCTCTCCAGAAGACATATTGTCTGCAATCGTGTTGACTTAATTGAAAAGATATATGACAGGAAGATGACAGAAGGATCTTTGTAACACATTTTTCTGATGTCTTTTAGGACTTTCTTGTAACAGCAATGCCAGAATGATGTAACTCTTAAAAACTGTAGTTATTCTGCATCCCAGTGCAATATTCAAAGAATGGTTCTCAATGTTTTTGCACCGGGACCCACTTTTTAGAATGACAATCTGTCCAGGATCCATCAGATGTGATGTCATGGACAGGGGCATAACTAATGAAAGCGTAGCCCAGTGCAGAGGGCAAAATGTTGCCCCAGAAGTGACATCACAATAGGAAATGATGTCACAATTGTATTTTAGTTTTTGGGGGGTTTTGGCCATAACTTTTGATGGAGTAAAAATATTGCACTCTGGTTTGTTTTGTTGCATTCTGCATTAAATTACCTTTCCAATGATATATAAAATGATGGTATTATTTATATATACCAAGGTTTCACCATTTTGGCCACTAATAAGGCTTGTTGTCCCTCTAAAGCTTGTTGCCCGGTGCAATTGCTCCCCCCTGCACTTCTTTAGCTATGCCCCTGGTCATGGACAGAGGTCCTGTCATTGTGATGCCCAAGTCTGCTGCTTTCCTGCAGCAGTAAATTGGTTTATTTCTCAGGGTGCAATCCTAACCTGGAATTAGGATTGCGCTCTCAGTCATTTTCCAGTAGTAAAGTGAATCAGAAAGTAAAAAACCTCTTTACAACCTCAACACAAGCAAAACAACCACACACCCCTCCCCCTTTCCAGCATCCCACCTTCCCATATTTTCAATATGGCTATTCTAGGTGTTTCGCAACCTACCTGAAATTGGCTCATGACCTACTAGTTGATTGCAACCCACCGTCTGGAAACCACTGCTCGTCTACTGCATACAGCTCACCCTACCTGGGAAGGAAGAGCTGAAAACCTAATTCTGGTGCTCTCAATTAAGCAGAATATCTCAGACTTCCTGGAGATTACTATGACAAAATAATAAAAGGACTGTTTGGCTGGCAGTACTCACTTTTCTCCTAGGCACTGGGTGGTAATCAGACAAATCAATAAACCAATACACCGACATAAACTGCAGCTCTGTAGTTACTCAATCTAATAGCAGGGTTGGCACCAACATGTTGAAAGTGATGCCTTAAGGAGAAACAGTATTAGTTCCCATCAATCAATAAATCTGAGAAGTTTCAAGGGAAGCCAAATTAATTTAGTAATTACACCATATATACTCATGTATAAGTCAATCCCATGGATACGTTGAGGGCAAGTTTTAAGCCAAAAATCACGGAATTGCTATGACTCATGGATAGGTCAAGGGTAAAATGTAGGGGTATATGCAATCCTTTGAATTAGATAATTTTGTCTGATTTTACACCAGATCCTGACAAATGACCTACCAGTAATTGTTACCTAAGAACTGTACAGTCTGCCTATTTATTGAAGAGAGTTAAAAAAGCAAAATTATAAGGTGCATTTTCATTTAACACAGAATGCTAAAAGAAGCCTGTGAGCCAGAAAGTGAATTTCTTTTGACTTATTCACAAAAAGTGACATTTACAAGCACATTTCAGGGTTGCTCCCAAGGTTGTAAAACATCTGAGGGTTTTTAAGGGAAGCCAAACAAGTTCCTTATAAGACAAGTGACAGTTCTCAAAGGGATCCTGCACATCCCTGTTACAGGCTGTTGCAACATTGGCTTTCATCAAGAGTGTTCATCATCGAAATGCTGGCAGCATCACAAATCCAAATTATAATGAAATGGGTAAAATATCCTATGGTGGTTTGGGCTTGCAATTCGCCACGAATTATGAGTTTCTGAAAAGCTGGCTGACTGTGATCTTCATTTACTCCATAAGTCCCCATTGCTGTGCACATTTACTTGACGAGAAGTCTCAATGAACACGTGGAACGTATGTCTGAGTAAAGCTATCAGATTGCTCTATAACAGCGGTCGCCAACCTTTCAGACCTCATGGACCATTAAATTCATAATTTTAAATCCTGCAGACCACTAATATGAATTTTTTTTAAAAGATAAATACATTTGTAAAATAATGATCAGAGAACTTCCATTTTATTAATATGAAATGCACCTATTTAATATAACAAAGTTATAGATGCTTATTTAATTGTAACAAAATTGTAAATGCTTATTTAATCATAACACAATCTTTAAAGGTTGTTTAATTGTAACAAAATTATTAAAGTTAGTTTAATTATTACAAAATAATTGAAGCTTATTTAAGTATTACACATTTTTAGTGTGATATTTGTTCCTGCTTGTTTGAAATAAGTTTATGGATTTTTGGCTCCAATGACTTTACTGCAAGACGGAGAGCCGCTTTTATTTCAAGCCGAGGCCAGTACCAAGTTTTAATTGCTGTGACAGATGACAGTCTTTTCGCACAGATATGCTGTTGAAAATTGAATCAAAATTTTCATTGCTTGACATAATAACAGGAAGTGACATCACACGTGGGCTTTTTAAAAAAAAATGAAAAAGGGAGGGGCACATCATACCCCAGCAGCGTGCCCCTCCTGCTGCCCCCAAGCATGCAGTCACCTCGCAGTCATACTCATTGTTCACACTTTAATACTACTCTTTTTCCATATAAACATCAGAGTAGCCAGTGCAAAAACACATTTACAGTTAAAACCAATGGGGGGGGGGAGATCGCCACATAAACATCAGAGCACCCAGTAAAAAACACATCCACACTCAGAGCCAAGGGATGGAAGTGGGGTGGGGGAAAGATATCCATATAAACCAAGTCAAAAAACACATTCACACTCAGAACCAACCTTGGGGGTGGGTGGGAAGGAAAGGAAGTCCTCCTTACAAATGTACAAACATTACCAACTTAGAAGCCTCAATTGTTACAGCCCCTCTGCTCTGCTCTGCATCATGCAGCAAACTGAGTGCGAAGGAGAGGCTGGGAGTGGGACCTTGCATTGCGAGAGCCAATGAAGGAAAGAAAGACAAGGAGGGGTGAATGACTAAGGCTAGCCAATAGAAACACGGCTCTCAAGAGAACAGCAGTGATTGTAATTCTAAAATGGGATTTCCAATGTCCTGTTTAGCACTGATATGGGACACAATTTAGTCCCTTACAATAGGGTCACTTGGCAAGTCTACTCTCTAGTACAGTTCATGAATTTAGTGCAATATAAAGGCTAAAATTCATTCAGAATACAAGCATTTCTTAGAATATTATTTGTTTTATTATTAATAAAACATAAAAAATGCAAATAATGTCCAGATTTTTCTGCAGACCACCAAAATTTTCTCGTGGACCACCAGTGGTCCATGGACCATCGGTTGGCGACCACTGCTCTATAAAACACTATAAAAAGCATGATTTTTCATAATAACCCATATTAGAATGGTATAACCATGCTGTTATATTTTGCAGTTTCATGGTAGGAGCCCTGATGAATCAGTCCAAAGAACCAACTTGTTCAACAATGGTCTACTTGTTGCCTCTGGGATGCCCACAAGCAGAAGAAGGCATATCCTTCTCCTACTTTATTCCCCTGAAACTGATATTCAGAGGCAGCACTCTGAGAGCACAACCGTAACCTGGAGTTAGGCCTGCACAATTAGGCCAGCAAGGTTTGGCCAGCATATAGGACACCGTAGTCAGAAAGGCCAGCACACAGAACATGCACCATCCTTTCTGACTCTGAGAGTGGTCCAAATGTGCTTTACAGTGGCCCTTGTGCCGGCCAAACTTTGCTGGTCTAACTGTGCCAGCAGGTTAGGGTTGCACCCTGAATACAGTAATCACAACCCCATAACACTGCTTCCCTTAGCATTGATTTTTTACAGCGTTCATTGTCCCAGTATGATTAACAGCTGTTCTAGCCAATGGGAATAATGAATTCAGGAATGCATAGAGGCCAAGCAGCACCAGTTTCCAATTCACCCAGTTCAATGATGTTTCACACAGTTGTCAATTTTCCAGAAAATAATCCCAGCATTATAAGAGATATTTCTATATTGTACATCACTGTGCTCTGTCTGTAAGACCTATGAAACTGTGATCATTTGTCATTGTCATGATTTCTTGATACTGTATTACAACAGCTGGAATAATATCAGTAATATTATTCAGTAATATTAATAATATCAGTAATATGATCGAGTGAATGCAGGTCAGACCTCATCACCCACAGATTTTCAATTTGCAGATTTGACTAATCACGGCTTGAATACTTTAAAAAAAAAAATCTTTGCTTCCTCCCAGTCATGTCCTTAGGACCAGGGGCCAAGTCCGCAGGCTGCCACGCACACCCCAGACTGCCACCCCCTAACCCACCTGAACCTTACAGAGCCTCATGCAAAGATCCACTGATGTCTGAAAGCATTCAAAAACCTTCGGACAGCATCTAATCAATACTTCCAGATCTTCAGAGGGCAGCACAGCAGAGGCATAGGCGGCAATACTGCCCTTAAAGGGCTTCGCAGCGGCAGTCCCCCCCCCTCAGTCAACCACCTTCCTCCTCCACTATCAGCCATCAAACCTCACCCTATGGAATGTCATGCTGCAGCTGGCCATGCCTTCCTCTCTGCCTCTCCCATAAGAACATAAGAAAAGCCTTGCTGGATCAAGCCAAAGGCCCATCTAGTCCAGCTTCCTGTGTCTCACAGTGGCCCACCAGATGCCTCAGGGAGCATGCAAGACAACCAGATACTTGTGTCCTGCTGCCACTCCCCTGCATCTAGCATTTTAAAGTAGACTATTATCCTTGCACCACCCCCAAGGAAGACACCAGACTGAGGTTGAGGTTTAACTTTATTGAGGACAATCAATCAATCAATCAATCAATCAATCAATCAATCAATCAATCAACAGGTACTTATATACCGCTTTTCAACATGAAGTTCACAAAGCGGTTTACAGGTAAATAGTAATAATAATAAAGTTAAATGGCTCCCTGTCCCAAAGGGCTCACAATCTAAAGAAAAAGGGAGACCACCAGCAACAGCCACTAGAAAGACTGTGCAGGGGTGAAGAGGGATAATTACTCTCCCCTGCTAAATATAAGAGGAACGCCACTAGAAAAAGTGCCTCTTGCCCAGTTAGCAGGGTAGACAAATGTAAATCATGTAACCTACTGAACACCCATTACATCCCTCCCTCGCTAGTCTGGGGTAGGCAAAAAAACTGCCATCCATGGCCAATTTGGATGACAGAAAAAAAATCCTGCCCAGCCCTCATGAAGAGCGACCAGCTAATCTCAGACTGGACATACCCATTACTGGACATAGCTTGTAATCTGTGATGGAATTTTCCTCCATAAATCTATCCAATCCCCTTCTAAAGGCATCCAGGCCCAATGCCATCACCACATCTCGTGGCAAGGAGTTCCACATACTAATTACACGCTGGGTAAAGAAATATTTTCTTTTGCTTGTTCTAACTCTCCTAACACTCAGTTTTAGAGGATGTCCCCTGATTCTGGTATTGTGTGAAAGGGAAAAGAGATCCCTTCTATCTACTCTATCCACCCCATGCATAATTTTGTATGTCTCAATCATGTTCTCCCTCAGGCGCCTTCTTTCTAGACTGAAGAGCCCTAAATGCTGTAACCTTTCCTCGTAAGGGAGGTGCCCCAGCCCAGTAATCATTTTGGTTGCTCTCTTCTGTACTTTTTCTAATTCCACTATGTCCTTTTTGAGATGTGGAGACCAAAACTGTACACAATACTCCAGGTGTGGCCTTACCATTGCCTTATACAATGGCAATACAATATTGGCTGTTTTATTCTCAATCCCTTTTCTAATTATCCCTAGCATGGAATTTGCCTTCTTCACTGCCGTTGCACACTGGGTCGACATTTTCATCGAGCTGTCCACCAGCACCCCAAGATCTGGTCTGTCACTGACAGCTCAGAACCCATTAACCTATATGTGAATTTTTGACTATTTTGCCCCAATATGCATTATATTGCATTTATTTGAAATGCATCTGCCATTTTATTGCAACTTCATTCTTTAGCTCCTTAATAACTCTTGGGTGAATGCCATCTGGGCCCGGTGACTTATTTATCTTTGATTTATCAATTACATCTAACACATCTTAGATCTAACATATCCCAACAGCTCTCTCCTGCTGAGAAACACCTTGCAGCTACCCAACAGTCACTCAGGCAGTCAGGCTGCCACTGGGCCTTAAAGCCTGCCATCTACAAACACAGCCCTATGCCATTTTAATATAGGGATCTGAGTTTCCCCATTGTTTGGTATCAGCTGGGTGTCCCAGAACCAACCCACCCCCCATGGACACCAGGGTCCCACCAACACTTCAGAATGTTTTCTCAACTCCAAGTCCACCCAACTAAATAGCAACTGTACTTTTACAAGCTTCTATAACCTTTTGCATTGTGCTTCATTGATTATTGCCATGATTCACCAAGAAGATTTATGTGAAGAGGCAGGTGAAACATACATAATATGAAAGAAAGTGTACATATAGAAAAAATAAAGTTTCCCTCTTTTATGGGCATAACTTTGGTTTTTCTCCTGACATTATATTTGACCAGCAGATTAGCACTATTTCACTATCTGTACTAAAATTAAGTCCTACTGGGTATATTACAGTGAACAGAGCATATATAAATCACTAAGAGCATAATCCTAACCTAGAGTTAGGCCAGCACAGTTTGGACCTCTCTCAGAGTCAGGCACAACTGTATGCTGGCCTCTCTGACTCCAAACATACTTTACAATGTCCCTTGTGCTGGCCAAACTTTGCTGGCCTAATTGTGCCGGCCTAACTCCAGGTAAGGATTGTGCCCTAAAGGTGCAATCCTAACCAACTTTCCAGCACTGACATAGCTGTGCCAATGGGGCATGTGCTGAAGGAAAATGGTTACTGGTTTTTTTACTTGCTGTCCGTTGGTGCCTGAGAAAATTAGCTTTCTGCTTCTTAGCCCAGCCCCTATTGAACTGTATTGATGTATAGGTTGATCCATGTTTTCAGGGTCAATTTTCAGGCATAATTTTTTAGACTTATACATGAGTACATACAGTATTTTGAATTTAGTCTCACATTGTGCTTGCCTCAACTTAGAATTTCCATTGTGTCCCTACATAATCTGAGCAGACCAACTATTAGTCTTAATAGGTTCTAGCTTACTAGTGTGGAATGTATAAGGAATAACACTTAAGAGGCCCCTCTAAAAGGCAGCTGCTGTCTTCAACATTCCCACCATTTTTTCCTGATTCACACGAAGGGATAAAATGATCTACAAACATAGGATACCGTCCTAATAAATTTGCTTCCTTCTCCCCACCCCAATATACAACTTGGTGTATTCAAATTTGCAAGACACTTTGGGAAGGGGGGCACACTACAATAATGTTTATTCCTATTACTAATGCTTATTTTAGAACCTACTTGCCTATAAAGGCATGATAGGGATCTTAATTACCATCTCCGACATGTATTTGCCTGAAATAATTATAATACTTCATTCCTACAGAGACAATGAGATAAAAATCTAATTTGGTTTTATTGGCCTTCTATCCTTCAAGAAATGAGCTGCTTCGGAGGGCTTTGAAGTAGGTCCCCTTCCCAGATTAAACCCCTCGAAAGTACATGAGCAGAGGGAGGGGTTGGAGGACTGGAGTAATTTACATCCCAGCAGACATATAATGGGAACCAACAATGCAATGAGACCTACATGATGGTTGAGAGGAAAACGTTGAGACACGCTGTGGGGGGGGGGAGAAAAGCTACAGCTTTTCACTCAGGAAACAGCCCAAAGGCTGCACTAAGTCAGAGGAAATAAGTAGCAAAAAAAAGCTTCCCTAATCATATTTTCCAAATAAGAAAACACTTCATTGGATAAAAGATCATCAAATGCTTAACTGTCAGTTGGCGAACAGCCAAGCTTCCACCAGAAGGATTAGAATTAATGGTAAAGAGCGTGGTGAAAGAGCCTATAGATCTTATTTTCCTCTCAGCATCTCTCCCTCTCCGAATCCTTGATTTGATACAACAGAGCAGAAAATCACAGGAGTCCTTCATAAAATGCCACAATATTTTAAAGGACTTTGCTTTATCTGCACACAGCACCCTCCACCCCAGTTATTGCACATATAAATATTAAGCAGTTGGAGGGGGGGGCAAAAGTCCCCAAAGGCACCTGCTGAGAACATAAGAACGGCATCACTGGATCAGGGCAAGGGCCCATCTGGTCCAGCATTACACTGTAATGTGAAAACTACTGTAATGTGCAGTATTTTATAGTCTTACAGAGCTGTATCCAAAGAAAGTTAGGCATGACTATCCTATTGAGATTAATGCAACGTAAATTGGGCATGATGCTAATTTGTATCCAACCCATTCTGGTGGTTTGGAGCATGGTTTTGCTTTAGGATGTTGATCCCATGTTGGCCCCGCAGAATGACAGCCATGGATAACTGAGTTACCGCTGCTAACTGGGCAAGAGGCACTTTTTCAAGTGTTGTTCCTCTTATATTTAGCAGGGGGAGAGCAATTGTCCCTCTTCGCCCCTGTGCAGTGTTTCTAGCGGCTGTTGCTGGTGGTCTCCCTTTTTCTTTAGATTGTGAGCCCTTTGGGACAGGGAGCCATTTAATTTGATTATTATTACTATTTGCCACTTTGTAAAAGTAAACCACTTTGTGAACTTTGTGTTGAAAAGTGGTATATAAGTACCTGTTGACTGACTGACTGACTGACTGACTGACTGACTGACTGATTGATTGATTGATTGATTGATTGATTGATTGATTGAGAGTTGCTGTATGGATCTCCAGCTCTCCTGACCTTGCTGGCATGGGTTGCACCCTCCAAGCTGTGCTCTGGTTGTGTGCGGAGTGTGTTTTGAAGGCCAGGGAGGCCCCACACATCCTCCACAGTCTTCAGAATGCCTCCAGAAGGCAGAAAATTGTTAGCTCCTAGTTTTCCCAAAGACCCAGAAGTGACGTTTTTAGGCCCTCTTAAGGCCTTAGGCCTCCCCAGCCCTCAGAACGTGCTCTGGGTGTTTCCTGTGATCTGCTGGTTCTGAGATATTTACTCTAGCACATTTAAGGCAGCTGCTTGTGGTGTGGGGGAATGAGAGTCCATTAAAGTGTGTGCTATATTTCTGTGGTGTGTATTGGTGCTTGGAGGAATCCTGGAACTTTGGCCCATTCATTCATTCGCCTAAGTTCCGTTTCTAAGGTATTTTTAAAAATGTAATATTTAAATTTATCTATTTATTCTTCCAGCCCTTGACACTGTGCCAGATGTGGCCCTCCAGCAAAAAATGTTTGGAGACCCCTGGAGCAGACCAAAGAAAAAGAAGGAGCAGGATCAACATTGACAAACAGTGTACTATGAGAAAAAATAAGGAGATAGACAGAAGGAAGACAGAGCACTCAGCCCCCAGGATTCTCTGTATCATACAAAGGATTTTACACACCTGTATCCCTTTTTCTATGAAAGACCAAACTATGAAAAATTTGATCCCAGCCAGGGTCCTTATATTGGGTGAAGTTCCTAAAGCCTATCGTTAAGGTATGTGTAAGACCTATTCTTGAAGCACAAGGCTTGGCTCTATTGCTGGAGCTGGTGCACCCTAAGCATTCTGGAGGAACAGCCACTTAGGACACAAACCTGATATCGGACTATTTAGGGAAAGAAGGGTGTAGACTAGTGGTTCCCAAACTAGTGGGTCACAACCCATCCAGGGGAACTGGAAGATGGCCATTCCTTCTTAAGTGGAGTGGCCACAAAATCGGCAGCAACGTGATCATCACACAAGGTTTTTTTAAACTTATCTGTGGGTTGCTATGGCTCTCCGGCAGGTCTGGGGAGTATGCAGCTTAAACAAAACACCACTTCCTGTTTTTGGCACAAAACCAGAAGGGGTTTTTTTTGCTTTAGGTTTAACAGCAGTTTGAAGCTGAGGGAAGGCTTGTAGAGGGGGCTGCAGGCTCCCCAGACCCCCTGAAGAGTCATAGCAACCCCTTCCTGGCAGCAGCACGATCATGGCAATCATGTTGCTGTCTCCCCCTGAGTAGGACTGAGGGCGCAATCTTCACCTGGAGTTAGGCTGGCACAGTTAGGCCAGCAAAATGTGGCTGGCACAAGGGCCACTGTAAAGCGC
>JAJKFI010000007.1:3178728-3206324 GCA_029204185.1 Lerista edwardsae | reverse complement strand
CACACACACACACACACACACACACACACACACACACACACACACACCTCTACTTGCTTAATGTTTCATTAGATATGGCATTCCAAATGTTCGAGTCACTGATGTGATGTTTGTGACCTGCTAGGTCGTAAGACCTAGCATTAGAGCATAAGACAAGCAGTGAGACATCTCATCTTCTTATGGAAGAGCTTTCACTGTAAAAGCTTTCACTTACCAGGAATAAAAATGTCATTCAACAGTTAAATAAACTAACATTTCATAGCCAGAAACATGTCAGTTTGCAAGAAAGGGACAAGCTAAGCCTAAAACCAGCAGTTGTTTGTATAAGGCATGTAAAATGAGGTATACAATCCATAGAACTCCACAATGCTTGGTCAGAGTAAAAACCCAAGATAAGACGAGCCTTGGGAGAGATGAACAGCTATTAAAGTGAACCAGCTTATGATCTGGCATTCTCAAAGCATGAGTTTGCATGTCACATTATGCAACATGGGAAAACAGTGTGTCTCACTGCTGCAGAATTCAGCCACATCCTTTATGGGTAAACCATCAACAACCACTAGAAGTAAAGGGCTGAATGAGAACAGCTTTGGTAAAGTTTAGATTTACATTTGGTGATGACAGGAAGACAGCATATGCTGGTCATTTAAGATCTACACTTAATTGTGAAATATGACTTCATGGCACACTGCCTACGGAATGCTCATTGTGAAAAGAGAGCAGGTTTATTGTTCATCAATTGAAAAGGAATGTTTTGAATGTTTATTACAGTGTTCAACCTATTTTACTCCCTGCACAGTCTTTAATGTATGATTGGTAAATACATTACTAAGGGCACAATCCTAACCTGGAGTTAGGCCAGCACACTTAGGCCAGCAAAGTTTGGCCGGCACAAGGGACACTGTGAAGTATGGTTGGACCACTCTTGGAGTCAGAGAGGCCAGCACACAGTCGTGCTCCATCCTTCCTGACTCCGAGAGTGGTCCAAATTAACTTTATGGTGGCCCTTGTGTTGGCCAAACTTTGCTGGCCTAACTGTGCCGGCCTAACTCCAGGTTAGGATTGCACCCTAAGTGTGCATATGATTGCAGCCTGGTTGTTCCTCATTCTGATTTTGGGGAGTTGTAGGGAGGCTGAAATCAACCAGAAAGAGGGCCTTCTATGGCTACTTTTCTGTATTTGCTCACCTGGTAGCTCTCAGGTTTTAAATGGGCACTCTATCATGTATTTCACCTGCAGTTCATTGTTCTTCCAAGCAGAATTAGGCGACATTTTTCTTAGGAAATCACCACTCCCAGACATCCTTTTTTTTTTCCCCTTGCAGGCCTTAACCACAGCCTCCGTGTCAGAGCAATAAACTGCATCTTCTGTTCCCTTAAAAATTCTGCAGTAGATTCCATTTACTAATACTAACAGGAAATCCCATGAATCTGCCTCATGGCCTTTTACTGACTTCACAAATCCAATTGATACAGACAGAGCCAATTCCTGAAACTGCAGCTGTCTACACTTACAAAGCTCTAACTGTTAGATAAGGAAGTGCCAGCTGGAACAAGAAGTTTCCCTTACTACTCTCGATGCCATATTCTTTGCCAAGTGGGCAGCTGTCAGCTTGGGTGGTGGCAAAACGACATAAATGGGAAACCCCAAGATCCGATCTGCACACTCATCCCCAAGCAATGTTCTGTTGTAACTTTGCAACTTGAACCAGCAGTGAATGAAAAGTGAGTTAAACTCCGAAGAATCAAGGTACATTTGTGTCTCAGAGCCCCTGATTCCTGGCATGCCATCCTATCCGCTACAATACAAGCCGTGCAATCCTAGCCAGGTCTGCTCAGAAGTAAGTCCCATTGTGTTCAATGGGGCTTACTCCCAGGAAAGTCTGTATAGGATTGCAGCATATGGCAGGGAATTATTAAAGTCAGGATATAAGAGGAGGCGACAGGGATTCAGCTGCCAGGCCAACAAACTTTTAAAAACGTTTTACTGTACTTAGGGAAGCAAAAAGAGGCATTTGACAAAACACTGAATATTTATCCTCATTCTCAGATGGACTGTGATTTGCTGCGGTTTTGAGAGCACAATCCTAAATTCCGCTGGAATGGTGAAGCCAGCGTGCCTGGCTGCACCACCTCCAGCGCACCTTAGGGGTGCTGGGGAGCTTCCCCGGAGCAAGGGCACTAAGCAGCAGGTGCAGAGCTGAGGAAGCCACACAGCCTGAATCGAGAAGCTGCATGGCCTGGGGACCGAGCCTTGGATGTGGCATGCCCACTGGCTTGTCCACCTCCATCCAGGTCCTCCCTCCATCCCCCCTCCCAGAACCGCACCAGATGAGTTCCACTGGCGTGGCTCAGAACATCCTTGCGCCAGCGCCCTTGGGCCGACACTAGTGCTAGTGTCAGCCCAAGAGCTCTAGCACCAATGAGGGGGTTCCAGTCCTACCTATGTCCTATGGCCTACCTGGTGCTCTTGGGCTGATGCAAGCATGCTGCGTCGGCTCTTATTCTATATTTGAGATCCCAAGTTGTTGAAAAGATGATAGATACTAGATTGTGAAAGGAAGGGACAACTCTTTTGGATCCCTGAAGAGCTTACTGTTGAGATAAACTCACTGCACAATACATGCGATAAGAAAATTATTTTTACATCTGAACCAATCTTTTCCTGGAGTTGTCTAGACCATTTCTAATTAAGGGTGCTATCCTAACCAACTTTCCAGCCCTGACATAGCTGTGCTAATTGGCCATGCTTTGCATTCTGCAGTGGAGTAATAGAAACCTCCTCAAGGTAAGGAAATCTTTATTCCCTTATCTCAGCACTGCTTTGCCCTTACTCTGGTGCTGGGAAGTTGGTTAGGATTGTGCCCTAAAATAAACAAGTGTCAATGCATCATATGAAATAAATAGCTCAAATACTCATGTCCCCTATACTAGCTCTTCTCTATTCAGACTAACCTTAGCCTTTTCCACCAGTGGCCAGACTTAAAACAACAACAATTTTTAGACAGAGACTTTGGTGAATCTCCAAGAAGAATGGCAGTGGCCCAAATTCTCATCTGAACGCTGTCTTTGGATGCGCCACATGGCACATCACATCACAAAGAGGATCATATAGATGACATTGGGATATAGACGAGAAGTAGTTTGCTCGGGTGTGCACGATTATAACTTTCCATGCTTGCCAGACAGAAGAATAATGCAGGGAGAGACTTCAGGCTGTTGATATGTTTTCTAGTCAACTGTTTTGAAAAAATTTCCACAGAACAGTTTGTGAGATTAAATACATCAAAGAGTGCCGCAAACTAAAAGAAAAGATGGACAACAAAACAGCAATATCAAATAAATTCCCAAAACAGCAGTAAAAATTTAATCAAATTTTTTTTTTGAAAAAATACCAAAAAAAACCCAAACCCACCCCTTGGGGTTTTTTTAGGTGTTGAATACAATAAAAATCATTACAATTACAGGTCTTGCCTCATTATCCATGATTTGTCTCAGCACTGATACTGGGGTCCACTCTTCAATGCCTTGTAACAAGGTGCCACAGATCCTATGTCCTACCTTCGCACTGTTCAACCACACCAGTTGCAAGCTTCCTGGGGTTAAAGATAGCTTTAAAGACCCACTTCAGGGTTTCTTGCTCCTCCATTGTCACCCCAGAATGCGTGGGAAGTGGGTCTTTTAAAGCTATGTTTCCATGGGTTTGGTATCCACTGATTTGGTATCCAGTTGGGTTCCAAAACAGAACCCCAGTGGTTAACAAGCATGACTGCATTATGGCCCAATGACTCATTGGCATCTTTGATGTAGTAGTTCTTACATACACAGAACATGGCAATGTGGCATAATGCCAGAGACTCCTACATATATATTCAGATATATTTAATCACACTCAGAGATTGTAACTCAGGGGTCATCACTCAATGGGAAAGCACATGTTTTGCTTGCAGAAGGTGCCAGGTTCAATCCCCAGCATCTCCAGGTAGGACTGAGAAATGCCCTGCTAGGTCTCCAGGTAGGACCCCTGCTATCCTGGAGAGATGCTGCGAATCAGTGCAAATCACATTGGCCTAGTTGGACCAGTAGTCAGGGAGGGCCAGCCTTCTTTCTGATGACACTGACTGACGGTCTCACATCACAAGACAGGCTGGGGTGGGTAATAAACAGAGGAAAGGGGCCCTGCGCTCTGCATCTTCCTGCCACCTGGTGGCCAACAGGTGCCAACAGAGGCACTCCAAGCCACACTTTAATCTATGCATTTCAAAGCAAGATGGAAGAGGATCTAGACAGCCGTGCTTTCCTTCTTCCTCCAGCAGCAATGGAAGAAGGGGAAACCCTGCTACAGCTACCTTAAAAAGCAGCCAAGTGGGCCAAGAAATGTAGAGATCTTCACCCTGCCCCTTTCCCTTAGCTTGGGTTGCCAAAGAAGGATCCGGAAGAGTGGAGCATACTGGGAATCCAGCATTTCATGTCACACAGGCCAGGCAATAAGGGCAGGGTGGGTGGCTCACTTTGGCTTGGCTCCCCCCTTAGCCACCTAACAATAAGGAGTGCTCACGAATGCATTTTTTCCTATATTGGGGTGAGAAAGTGGAGAAAGCAGCGTTTTGGAGCTGGCAGTGATCTCATCATGTCACCACCAACTCTTTCCAGGTGCCATGCTGTGTGTGTGGCACCACAAGCACTTTTCTTGGTGATAGGGGGCCCCGCAGGCAGGGTGGGGGCCCCACATGAATGCCCTGCTTTGGGCCCACTGCCGCTAGAGCTGCCCCTGAACCCACTAACCTGTTTCTGATTGTAGCTAGCACAAGCAGGGCATGAAACAACACCCTTGCCCTCCTCGCTTGTTCTCAGTAGCTGGCATGCCAATGTCTACTGCATTTGACTCTGGAGGTTCATGTCACACATGGGGAGAAGGACTGTGCCTCAGCAGAAACCTCCAGACCTGCATCAAATTTTGGTCAGCTCCCAGTCCTGAGGCGTATCTAACCTGTAGCCTGGGGTGGCGTGAGCCATGGGCGCTGGGCAGCAGTGGGGCGCCATTGCGCGCAGTCCGTGGGGGAAACTCTTTGCCCCACCCAAAGCTCCGAAATGCTCCGAAATGGAGCTTTTCCGGGTGCAGGGAGGCGTGTCAGAGCGACGCACGGGGGCGGGGTGACGTCCTGGGGGTGCAGTTTCGTCGCCTGCCATGGGCATGCTCGGGCCTCCGTTCGCCCCTCCAGTGTTTGCTGTGGAATTCTGTCTGTGGTCGAAATCGCCAATCGGCTAGCCGCCTCCTTCCTAGAAATTATAAAACGGCTCGGCCCAGAGAGTTCTTTCTTTGTGATTTGTGACATTCCCTGTTGGAACGCACTGCCTGGGAAAAAGGCTCTTGAAGGAATAGTAACCAGTGGCTGAAAATAAACAGCCAAAGCTCGGCAGTAAATAAGGCACGACATGCGTTTTCATGGAAACTTTATATAGGGACCCGTGCAGGTTACGTCGATGGAAAGTAGCTTGTGGCTTTGTGGGATTCCTAATATAAATATCTTTGACATAAAAATTACTATCTTAGACGGCAATGTGGATGGCTTGGAAAATACTTTCTTGTATGGAGACCAATGTAAACTCTCTAATAACTAAGAAGAGACTTCTACACATTTTCTGCAAGATGCCTTCTCTTCCTGCCCTCTTTCTAGTCCAGGCTTCAGCCCCACGCAGTCTCCTTTCTTCTTTTGCAAATTTGATCCTTCCAGCAATCAGTTCCATGGCTTGCCTTTGGCTCAGTGCAAATTGCATCTTCTCTCCTGAGATTGCTGGCTTTTCTGCTTTGAATTCTTTTCATAATGCCATAATTGCAACATTAGAAGGAACAATTAGAACTCAAGAGAGCCACTTCTGAGTGCCAGGGCCACATAATAACTTAATTAAATAAACAGAAATATAATTAGTATGTAAATATTTCCTTTCTTTAATTCCTAGATATCCTGAGAGTGTGTTAAGTGAAATTATTTTTTTTAAGAAAATATATTCAGCTGCTCCCTTTTTCACTGCCTTTCTAGCACTCTTGTGCAGCAAACAGACCCAAATGTTTGTTGTTGTTGTTGTTCGGACAAATGTGACGTTGAATATGAAAGACAGTGAGAGCCAAATGTGTTTATCACTGGAGAGGAACCAGGAGGAGTAAAATGTCCTGTCATGTGTATAACTACTGAGTTCCATACAAAGTTATATACAAAGTTACATACAGAGTTACATACAAAGTATGTTTGGACCACTCTCGGAGTCAGAGAGGAGGGAACATGTCTGTGGGCTGGTGTCCCTTGTGCCAGCCAAACTTTGCTGGCCTAACTGTGCCAGCCTAACTCCAGGTTAGTTTTGTGCCTTCAATAGGTGCAACCTCCACTCAAAGAAGTGTAAACTAGGAAAAGCCCCTGGTTGAATTTGTAAAGTGAGTTTTTCATCATCGCTGACTGTTCTCAGTGGATATTCTCACCAAAGTACACTGTACCACCACATTCTTAGGAGCAGGTAGTCCATGAGTCAATAAAAATGAAAGTGACTGCAAGCATGCCCCAGTATCCACTGGAGTTTCATTCTGGAACCCCCTCCCACCATGGATACCTGAAATTGTGGATCCTGGGATGCCTTTTTAAAGACAGAGGAACATCAGTGGTTTTGCTGCAACAAGGTAAACACAGAGAAATTTATTTTGTGTTCTCTTTTCATATGGGTCTCAGTATCCATGGTATCCCAACAGAAATGGTAGATACCTAATCAGTGGATACTGGGGCACATCTGTATATACAGGCATGCCCAGTGGTGTCATTCTATAATGAAGTACCGGAATGCAGGCGGGACTTACCCCTTGATTGACAGGGCCCCCGCGACGCATCGCCGCCTGCTGTTCCGCCGCGGAGGGCTTCTTCTGGGTGGTGCGCCCCTCCGCGGCTCTCCGCAGCACCCAGCGCGCCACCCAGGCAAGCGGGCACCCCCTCCAAAGCCAGGGGTGCCCGCGCGGGGCTCGGAACGGTGGCGACGCATCAGAACCACGCAGCCAATCACGCGGTAAGTCCCGCCCACCGTTCCGTTAGTTCATTATAGAATGACACCACTGGGCATGCCCCAGAATCTACTAAGGGTCTGTTCCAGCCCCCACCTTAGATACCTGAAACCGTGGATACTATTTTAAAGATAGGGGAATGTCAGTGGTTTTGCTACAACGAAATAAAAAAAGAGATTTGTTTCATGTTCACCTATCTTTTTAATAGGAGTCCTAGTATCCATGGTATCTGTGGATAACTGAAACTGTGGATACTGAATCAGTGGATACCAGGACACACCCGTATAGTTACATAAGCAACAACGTGATAAGGCTGCAGCAAGAGTATAATGTACGTTTACCAGTGATCAGACATTTAGCCTGTGATTTTTTCCCCCCCCTGACATGGACATGAAGCCACAGGAAAATGAAGTTGTCAGCTGTAGCCTAGGGAAATGAGAGAAGGTGCAAGAGAATGAAATGCAGAAAGAAATGGTGAAAACAACTATCATCAAATAATGAGAGCAAATGGTCCCCATAAGGTGTGGTGCAAAAAAGACGGCTTCCTGAGCAGGTGGCGATGCCAGAATTCCAGGCAGAGAAGAATCTTCTTTCATTGCAACTTGAAACACAGTAGCCAGGGTGGCCCTTGTGTGTGTTTTTAATTACTTTCCTTTATTAGTGTATAATAATTGTATAATAAAACCAGTGGTGTTATTCTGCCGGAACGCTGGGCGGGACATCCGGGTGATTGACAGCCCGCCCGTCGCGTTCTGCAGCATTACGCCGTTTGCGTAACCAATTATGCCGCTTGCGTACGTTATGCAAATGGTGTAACGCTGCGGGATGCGACGGGCGGGCTGTCGATCACCCGGATGTCCCGCCCAGCGTTCCGGCAGAATAACACCACTGAATAAAACAATAGGACCGTTGCTAAACAAAATAAAAAATAATTAAAAAAAATAACTGTTTCGAGGGGAAAATATGAGATTCAATTGACAGGGAGTTGTCCATTTATCTCATTTTTTCTAAGACTAGCTGTAGGAGTAAATGGGAACTGCACTTTTTTTGTAAAAGTAAATACTTCAGATAACCCCTGCTAACTGAGCAAGAGCCACTTTTTCAAGTAGTGTTCCTCTTATATTTAGCAAGGGGAGAGTAACTGTCCCTATTCACCCCTGTGCAGTGTCTTTTCTAGTGGCTGTTGCTGGGGGTGGTTTGTATTTTTTTGGGATTGTGAATCCTTTTGGGACAGGGAGCTATTGGATATTTCTTATTGGTGATGCAGGAAAGCAGAGTAGGGTAAGCAGCAGATTCCCCCTTAGGACATCACCTCACGGGAACCTCCCTCACCCAGGCTGACTGCTATGAACAAAAGACACATGAGGCAGAGGCTTGGTAAAGATGCAAAAGGAAAGGTTTACTCACAGTTCCATCCAGTGCATATCTACAGCGTCTGATTAGGATCGGAGGTACAACTCATATTTAGAAGGCGAGGCCCTAGAGCTGCATTGCCGTGCATGGAGGTGTGCTTAAGATGGCGGCGGCATCAGAGCCCTTGGTATGCACATCTTATCAGCTTGGTGGTCAGAGGACAAAAAGGATGTGCTCAGAGGAGAAGGGAAGGAAATAAGTTCAAGGCCACACCCCCATAGGAATCAGGTGACAGGTTAGAAGGGTCTGGGTCATAGGACATCACATTATGCCCTCTTCGGACATTAGACTGCCCCCTCTAGACAGCAGACGGAGTTGTGCCAACTCCAACAGGAGCCATTTAACTTTATTATTATTTGCCTGTAAACTGCTTTGTGAACTTTGTGTTGAAAAGCGGTATATAAATTCTGTTGATTGGTTGATTGATATGCACTGTCAGTGGCATTCCTAGCATTAATTGGGGGGGTCACATGCCCAAGGTTGGTGCACCTGTGAAGCTGCTGGAGGTAGCACATGCCACCCAGATGCCACCATTAAGCCACCACCAAACTGCCACCACCTGCCATTTGGAGCGCTCCCATGGGCCCGGCCGGCAGTGCGCAACACCAGAAGTAATGTTCGAAAGACTATGGGAGGCTTCAGAACATTTTTGTAGCTGCCATTGTGTGAGGTTCTGCAGCATCCAGGTGGATCGGGGGTGAGCAAGCACCAATGTGGGCACCACACACATGCCCTCGGGGTGGAGAGTCCTCTCCCTTTTGAGCAGCATCAAGAGCAGTTCAAGAGGTTGCTTTGAAGTTTCCCCAAAGGAACAAAAACTTTATTGAAGGGAGAAGAGTGGACAGGTAGATGGAGTTTCCTGAGCAACTACAGTGTTAAGCGAGACGTGTGACTAACCTAAAATTGCTAGCATAATCCAGGATATCCCAGCATATCCCCTGCCAGATGCAGGGGAGTGGCAATGAGATGCAAGTATCTTGTTATCTGGTGTGCTCCGTGAGGATCTGATGGGCCACTGTTTGATACAGGAAGCTGGGCTAGATGGGCCTTGGCGTGATCCAGCAGGGCTCTTCTTATGTACTTATGACAACCTCCCGGAGGCAGGCTATCAATTCATGTGCCTGGATATTACATCAGTAGTACCACATAGGTCAGGAACTGAACTGAACCTTGAGACCCTCAAGGACCTGCACACTTGACCCATGAAGTGCTCTAGCATCCATCTTGCACGAACCTGGAGTGGCGCAATACAAGGGCACACACAAACTTGATCTCATAACTTGGTGTTGTATTGAGTGATAATCACAGTATGCAAATCTAGTAGATACATTTGAAGAGCAGATTCAAGAGAACCAGCTACTAAATGAAACCTAGCTGAAGATTTGGTTAGGCACATTCAGTATACATACCAAAAGTATCACTAACATTTAGGGCACAATCCTAACCAACTTTCCAGCACTGACCTAGCTGTGCCAATGGGGAATGTGCTGCATTCTGCATTGGAGTCGTTGTCACAGCGGCCTCCTCAAGGTAAAGGAATGTTGTTCCCTCCCCTCAGAGCTGCATTGCCCTTACCCCAGTGCTGGAAAGTTGGTTAGGATTGCTCCCTTAGTAGTAGTAGTAGTAGTAGTAGTAGTAGTAGTAGTAGTAGTAGAAGAAGAAGAAGAAGAAGAAGAAGAAGAAGAAGAAGAAGAAGGCAAAAATATGGTGCAAATAGAGCATCTATTTCTGTTCTTTCTTGCTTAAAGTCTAGCATTTGGAGAAGCTTCTGAGAGAACAGTAGCAACAGGTGCTTGCTTGGACCCTGAGCACAGCCTTCTTCAGCAACAAAAGAATCAGGACTTGCAAGTTACAGAACACTAATTATAGCCAAACACTTTCCTTGGCGCTTCTGGCAATCGCTTCCTTCATTTCACAGTCTAATCCCATTACTTACAGCTGACAGCAGTCTCTCTCTCTCTCTCTCTCTCAGTCACTTGCTCCTACAGGCACACACACACTCATAGGCTGGTTGTAAATGCCAAAAATCTCAATGGCACTTCTTCTTGACTTCCTCGATCAGCATGCTGAGCTCTTTTCCTTAAGACCCACATTAGGCACACAAAATTATTTCCCAGTCTGAGTACATGCCTCTTCCTTATCATCTCTCTTTAGACTGCGTAGATGGATTTTTTTTTCCTCCATTCATTAGCCTGAGTGCATTTATGTTTTGTTCCATGAATCGGAGGTTTTAAAAGAATCCACTGATGAAATGTCTCGCATCCCTGTTGGAGAAGCAGTGATGTCATTTGGGCCCAGAGCTTAAAAATAGATGCAGGGAAGTAGCCACTTTGTTCCTCAAAGGGAAGGAAGATCATGTGTGTTGCTGCTGAAATTCACATGACCTATTTGATAAAGCGGCAGTGTGTCCACATTCCTATAGCAGCAGCACTCTCTCACACATGGGGGCGGGGGGATGGGTGGGGGGAGACCGGGACCAGAGAAAACTGTCAGCCAGCACAAATTCCAGCTGTTGCCTGCACTCACTGCTTCCTCAAAAGGCTTGGGTTCTTTCCCTCCTAACATAAACCTGTCAGTTTTCCTTCAAACAAGTTACAGTTCCTAAAAGATCAACGCAAAAAATGTCTCTCTTTCTTATTACAATTTATACTACGGTGGGACCTGATGGCTCCAGACAGGATCAGGATACTCTTTGTGTTTCATGTTGTATGGAAAAAACAGAAAGAAAGCACACGATACAATAATGTTGTATATTGCAATGATAGGGCAAGGCACAATTGCCCCCACCTTCACCTTCCATTCTATGGCAAATGGATTTGAACAGACATTATACTTACATGAACAAGGATGTTGGGGTGTGTTGCCCAAATCCAGCTGCTGTGTCCTGGGAGGGGGTCACCTCCTAACCTGGCGGCATTGGAGGCATCAAGACCATGATGCTGGAAGACTGTGAATCATCGATAGTGAATGTGCCCTTGAACTTGGGAGGCTCCAGCCTCCCCAAAGCAGCGCTGGATATGGCACAGGCCTGCCGGCTTTGCCGTTCCAGTGCTGCTTAGGATTGCGCCCTGAGTCCGAGGTGCAGGGAGATGCCGAGACTGGTTGCGGAGGTGGCAGACAGGTTCTCCTGCTTGCTGTCCCTGCAGTTGTGCTCAGAGCTCAGCCAGATGCTTCGGTACAAGTGGCCAGGCTCATCCCGAGCGTCCTGGGAATGACTGTGGTGCAGTCACTGTACCGCATCACGGCAATTACTTCCAGGGCAGCCAAGTGAGGGCAGCATTTGGGGAGTATGACCCTGGATGGGACAAGTGTCAGGTATGCCACTGCTCCAGATCTTCAGAATATTCATAATGGTATAATAGCCTGTACAAAGAGCCAAACTCCATGTTATACTGTCTGAATAACATGCTTGGCTCTGCCTTTCTTATGGCCCTGTCACCCCAAACCGGACCAGGATGGCTACAGACCAGGGAGACTTGCCAGGAATGTCCCTGGGGGAGGCAAGGCGACGAGACCCCGCTGCGCTCGGCAGGCATGGGGGGGGGGTTCAGATCGGGAGAAACTGGGCCTATCCAAGTCCCTGGCAGAGGGGGCAGGTGCAGGATCCAGCCCCAGGCCCTACACTGGGTGCAAGTGGACTCCTCAAGAGGAGTCCCGGGAGGCCTCCAGAAGGAAGGGGTGGAGCGAGGAGGAGGAGCCAGGGCTTTAAGAGGAGGCCCAGCTTGGCCAAGAGGCAGTTCACTCTCTGGCTGGCTGGCGGGTGGATCACACAGGGAGGCTTGCAACCTCCCTCCCTACATTAATGGGCTGCCAAGCCCACACTGGGAAGGGGCAAGAAAGGCCCTAGGAGTGAGCCCCAAGATGGGTGGGAGCTCTGCGTGGGCGGCTGAGGAAAGGCCCCGATCCGGGCAGGAGGTGTTGCACCCATCCCTGGCGGATGGTCAAGCAGTAAGCGAGCAAGGCCAAGTGAGGGGCCAGAGCCCAGGAGCCAGGGAGGCCTCAACCCCAGCCAAGGAAGGGAGCTGGGTTCGGTCTCGCTGTACCTCGGTGTGAACTTTACCTGCTACCTGTAACAGGGCCAATGAATATAAAAGCTCTTGACAAGAATAAACCGCCTTGGCAAGAAGAAAACTGGTGTCGAGAGATTCTGTGTGCATCGCAGTGAGTTGCAACCTGCTTCCCGCCACCTCCCCGGGGCAAAGCCCAGCGTCGTCATCCGCAAATGAACTCCCAGAATGCTGGGAGGGACTTAAAGCGGGGCTTCGCTGTGATTGGCTGCCAGCCCATTTCGTTCCGCGGCTGCCCTGGCCTCGAGGGGTGCCTGCTTGCTGGGGGAGCCAGGTGGGGGGCACGCTGGGTGCCTGGGCAAGCAGTGGGGGGCCGCGCCAACCAGGGGCAGCTCCCCCTTGAAGCCAGGGCAGCCGCGGAACGAAACGGGCGGGCTGCCAATCACGCGAAAGTCCCACCCACGTCCCTCCCAGTGTTCCGGGAGTTCATTTGCGGATGACAATGCTGGCAAAGCCCATCGATCCCCCAGGGAGAATGGACATGACGCGCCCCGTCCTATCCCTTCCAATAGAATCAGATGCTCCTATTTAGTGGGGGAGACGACACCATCCACTGGTCTCCAAGAAGGCAGTGCTGGGGTGGGTGGGTATACAGGAAGGAGTAGGAGGAACAGGGTGCTTCTGGATGGGCAAGGAGAGCAACTAGGGGGCAAGGAGGAAGTAGAGTGTGGATCTGTCAGTGATGGCAAAAGTCAGATTTTACCCCTTCTTTTATAAACCTCCCCCACTTTTCCCTCTTTTGAGAATTATTCCACAAAATAGGTGGCATATGTCTGAGACCAATTGGTGGCCCCAGGACTTCTGCAGAGGTAATCAGAAATATTTTTACTTACCTTCAGTCCCCCCCATCATAGGATTCAGTGAATGCCTTTTTGGCACAGCTGCATCAGCACTGGTGGCAGAGCATAGGATTGGGCAGTTAGTTTTGTATTCCATAGCAGCCAAAAAGGGGTGGCACAAATCACCATAATTGCTACAGTTCAATGCCACCACCAAACCAAACCACCCAACACACACAGTTGCTATTTGCCCTGGGAGGAAAGTTCCCATTTGTGGTCACTTCCAGAGGGGGAACTGTCTTGTCTCTTGCAGCACAAAGAAGAAAAAGTCCTGTATCACTTGATAAAGATGAAGACACGGATGCAGTCTGAAAAAGTTTATGCTGTAATCAGCTTGTTAGTTTTTCAGGCACAGCAAGACCATTTGTTGTCATTGATGCCATCTCAGCACAAATTCTTTAAGGGTGGAATGCTAACCTGGAGTTAGGTTGGCACAGTTAGGTCAGTCAAGTTTGCCTGGCACAAGGTACACCATAAGGCAGGCTTGGACCACTCAGAGTCAAAGTTGCCAGCACACAGACATGCCCCATCCTCCCTGACTCCGAGAGTGGTCCAAACGCCCTTTAAGGTGTCCCTTATGCCAGCCAAACTTTGCTGGCCTAACTGTGCTAGCCTAACTCCAGGTTAGGATTGTGCCCTTAAAGAATTTGTGCCTGGCATAGCCAATTTTTCCCAAACTGCCCTCCCTCCGACTAGAAAAAGACCCATACTCTATTTATTAATTTGTAGAATTTATACCCTGCCTTTCCTATACCAAAGCAAATGCCCAAAGAGCTTACAGAGAACAAACAAAATACAATATAACCATAATAAGTAAAACACATTAAAACAACACATTAAAACAACAAATTAAACATTAACGGAAACACCGAGAGTGAACTGGAGTGAAAGCTAGACCCAATTCTCCATATCAGGACGTATTGGAGGGCGGGAAAAACAATTGACCAGGGGAGTGAAACGGACTATGATAATATACCAGAGGGGCAGAGGGAAACAGCCACACAGTCATCCAAATGCCAGACTAAATAGGTATGATCTGAGCCCTCTATGAAAGGCCATGAGGGAATGTTTAGTTCTTAATTCTTCTGGTAGGGAATTCCATATTTGTGGGGCTGCTATAGAGAAGGCTCGTCCCCGAGCTGCCATCCCTTTAACTTGAGGGGGCACTTGAAGGAGAGCCCCTTTATTTAAGAGGGCGAGCAGGTATGTATGGGAGAAGGTGGTCCTTTAGGTAGGCTGGGCCTAAATCATGAAGGGCCTTAAAGGTCAGTACCATCATCTTAAATTGGGATCAGAAGCCACTGCAGCTGCTGAAGGAGTGGTCCTACTGAGTCAAACCGTCTAGCCCCTGTAACCTCCCGGGCTGCTGCATTTTGTACTAACTATAACTTCTGAACTGTTCTGGAGGGAAATCCTACGTATAGCACATTACAGTAGTCCAGCCTTGAAATCACTAATGCAGAGACCACCGTGTCCAGTTCAAAATGGTGCAAGTCTGGTCAAAGTTGGTGCACCAATCAAAGCTGGGCAAATGCACTCCTAGCCACAGCTGCTACCTGGTTCTCCAGAGACAGCTAACAGTCCAGGAGCACTCCCAGAGTCTTGTAGGGGAAGTGTCACTCCAATCAGAGTGGGTGAAAGACTAAGTGCCTGCATTGAGGGTTTCCTGACCAGGAGCACTGCTGTCTTTTCTGGATTCAGTCTTAACCTATTGGCTTTCATCCATACCCCAATTGCCTCCAGGCAGTGTCCCAAGCCCTTCACAGACTCTTCACTTTGGGATGGTAGAGAGAGAGAGAGTTGAGTGTCATCAGCATATTGGTGACACTTCACTCCAAACCCCTGGATGATCTCCCCCAGTGGTTTCATGTATATACTGAAGAGCATGGGGGATAAAATACAACCCTGAGGCACTCCATAATGTAAAGGCCAGAGTGTTGAGCAGATGTCCCCCAGCATCACCATTTGGGACCTGTTAGCCAGGAAGGAGTGGAATCATTTCAGAGCAGTGCCCTTTAACCCCAGATTGGCTAGCTAGTCCAGAAGAATACTGTGGTCAATTATATTGACCTCTAAGCTCACACTATAAGCTCCAACCTGTTCCATCTTTGGTGCTTCTGCTGTGCCTGGGATATCTTTAAATGTTTTTCGCATCTTGAAAGACCACTATACAGCACATTTTCATCCATGGAGCCTCTGCAGAGTTTCAATGACTGAATGTCACTTACCACTGCTACTGCTACCAACCACGCTAGAGGGTGGCCTGGCAGCCTATATTTAGGCCACTGCTTGGCTGGCCAAACACAAACAAAGAATAGCTTTAAGGTTTCCAGTTCAGCCCCTGATGGCAGCCATGGTAACAGTTATGTCATGGCTGGAGATAGGAGAACAAACAAACATGAGTTCTCTTTCATTTTTTAAATCTCTTTTGCAAAGTACAAAAGCTAGGGAGGGCAATGGTGTTTAGAGGCAAAAGACAATTCTAACAAAAAGTATTGTTAGATAAAGGAAATAAGTTGTTTGAAAAAGAAGGAAACTGCATGAAATTCAGACTATTATGCACAGTACTTTTTGATTTACTTATGAAAATCATAATTGAGTATAATCACACTCATCTGAATGGCCGCAGGACAGTTGAAAGACATGGATAAGCTTACGCTTGGATACATGGGAGAATTATTTACATAGGCTTGCTCTCGTGTGTATTATTTCAATGGCACCCATTGAAATGAAATAATTGGAAGTAGGAAATTACTGAGGTTCACATAATGAGGGTTTTAATGTAATCCATGGTTTAAGACATGAAAAGAGGGAATCTGGGGGCACTGGACATGCAGAAGAGGCAACTAGATATTGACTCAGAGCGCAGTTCTAACCTGGAGTTAGGCCAGCACAGTGAGGCCAGCAAATTTGGCCCGCACAAGGGACACTGTAAAGTGTGTTTGGGCCACTCTTGGAGTCAGGGAGGATGGCTCACGTCTGTGTTCTGGCTTCTCTGACTCCGAGAGTGGTCCAAACATACTTTACGGTGTCCGTTGTGCCAGTCAAACCTTGCTGGCCTAACTGTGACGGCCTAACTCCAAGTTAGGATTGCACCCTCAATGTAGGAGGCTGTGCAAATCTATGTGCATTTCTTCTGATGGGTCAGCCACAGTCTGATGGGATACAAACCCTGAATCAAAGTTGAGGTTCCCATGTCCAATCTCTTGACTCCAGGTTTGTTTGTACTTCTCTGGAAATCAGATCAGATCAGCCAGCGACACCGACAAACATCATTACAAGCCAGCTGGGCAAAGGTAGTGGATTCTCCAGATGGGATTCCCAAATATTAGTCTTAGGTAACTTCCCACCGATGAAGTGGGTATGAGCAAATGAGACCAAGAGAAAAAGAAAAAGGGACCAGAACTATAATTTCTTTCAGGCTATAATTAGCTGCATTTCCTTTTGTAATCTCGAAAACCTAAGAAGTGTGCAACCCTGTCATTGGAGCAATAGGATAATTATTATAGTACAAACTGTTAAAAGTAAAAATGTCCTTCATTTTCTTTTGATCTCCGAGGAAGAAGAATTAATTCAAAGACATGCAAAAATTAGTGGAATTTAAAATACAAAACAAATGTAGTCCCGTCTTGTCGAGGTACAGCAAGCCTTTTATAGATGTTTCCTAGCTTGCTCCACCACAATGGAGCCCCCACAGCTTTTCAGATCTCCTCTGTAGGGTAGCCCGTTTATCCTACAGTATAGCAGCATAATTAAGCTACTCCAATTAAAGCCGGCCCAACTTTAAAAGGCTCTTTTCTGCAGCCTTCTCCTTACTCTGTGTCACTTCCTGCATAGGGGGGAAAAACTGGTAATGCAACAGAACCTTCAGCCTTCACAGAATAGATCCTGTAACCAGGGTCAGCTCCAGGAACAATGGGGCCCAATGTGGGGCATTCCTGCAGGGTCCCCCATCTTCCCCTATGGGGCCCCCATTCACCAAGAAAAGGGTATTGTGGTACCACATGTAGCACCTGGAAATAGTTGGTGGTGACATGATGACGTCCACCACCAACTGCTTCCAGGAGGCCAATTTTGGGCAGTTTGGAGGCAGGGGCAGGTGGGAGGGTCCAAGGGAAAGCTGCTCTGCTCGCCTCACTGACCTACAGCTCATAGTGATACCAGGCAACATGCTTGCTGCGCTAGTGCGGGGCCCCCCAAAGTGCAGAGCCCAATGTGACAACATTGGTCACATTGACTTAAGGCCGGCCCTACCTGCAAGACTATGATCTTAAGAGCTTGGTCCTGCAGACCAGCATTCCTCAACATTTGTTCCCCGCTGTACCACTTTGCATGGTTCGCCTACTGGAAGTACCATTGGAAGTAAATGGCAATGATGTCATCATCAGTTACTTCCAGTTTGGGAAGCCAGACACGATGCAACAGGCACCAGTAAGAGGCTCAGGGCAGATGAGAAGATGTTTCTGAGGGTGCAAAAAGTGCACCCTGGAGCTCTGCCCACTGAACCGAGCCTCCTACTGCTGCTTGTTGCATTGCATTGCTGGTCTTGCTGCTAGGTGGCAGGAGACTGGGTGTTCTGTGCGTACTACCGGACACCACCTCAAGTACCACTGGTTGAGAAAACACTGCTGTAGTGTAAAAAGGTCTCAAACATTTTAGACCGGGACCCACTTTTTAGAATGGCACTTGTGTTGGGAGCCACCAGGAGTGATAGTCATTAACCTGGAAGTGATGTCATAGCCGGAAGTGACATCATCAAGCAGGAAGTGCTGTGATATAATCAAATGACACTCCTAGAATGCAAACTGGCATTCTTGGACTTCAGCAATTGCACTACCATGAAACATCCCTAACAGAAAACAAGAATAGGCAAAATATTATATAAAAGCATCGAACTAAAAACAATTTAAAAAAAACTCATTTGAAAATTCAAACAATGTTAACACTCACAAAAAGAGCATAGCAAGAGTTTTGTCTGCAGCTTCCAAGATGGCTGCTCCCCACCTTCCACGACCCACCTGACATCAGGTTGTAACCCATCAAGTGGGTCCCAACCCACAGTTTGAAGAACACTGCTGTAGATCACTCCCTATTGCAGCTCTTACTAATAAAACCCATCATGTTAAGGTATCTTAAAGATGAAAGTAGATGCAGAACAAACCCAGGCATTGGGTTATGCTTGCTCTGTTTGTAAGAACCTGCCTTATACTGAAGCCAACCATTGATCCATCGAGGTCAGTTTCATTAAGAAGTTGCTCTCCAGGGTTTCAGGAAGAAATTTTTCCCTGCCGTACTTAGAGGTGCCAGGGATTAATCTGGGGGCTTCTGTATGTGCACCAGGGGCTGTAGCACCAAGCCACAGGTCTTCCCTTCTGTTATTACTGTCGGTGCCATATAAGGAATTAAATTATCACACTTCAGAACAAAATGTGTCAGCGGCTCCATTGCAACAGTGCTTCGACACACATAACGTACTCCTGCTTGGAGGGCCCACATCGGCTACATTATGGTTGTTTGCAATGAAATTACTCTTGAAATGCATTAAGCCAAATGCTAATAACATGACAAAATCTGCACTGTATGAATTACAGTGCGCAGTTTGGATTCTGACTGTGATGTTTGGCAGCCATTCCAGTTGTTTAGTCTAATCTTCATTTCCTGTTGGCTTGCTCTGGATAAGCGTCAATGCACATACATAGAACTCTGCAGGCTGGACCCACAGGTTGTCGCACTCTTTTAACGCCCTATAACAATTGGTGATACGGCTTTTGGTTTGATCATCTTGAAGGTCTTTGTTGCAAAGCTTATTGAGTCATGCAAAGCTATAGTTTTCCAGTAGTTCCCTGTTTTGCATACGGTTTTAACGGACATTTTATAACCTCTGGTGTGTGTGTGTGTGTGTGTGTGTGTGTGTTTATATATAAAATATTTAAGGCACAGTCCTAACCAACTTTCCAGCACCAGGGTAAGGGCAATGCAGCTCTGAGGTAAGGGAATAAATATGCCCTTACCTTGAGGAGGCCTCTGTGACTACGACTCCACTGCAGGATGCAGCACGTGCCCCCTTGGCACAGCTATGTCAGTGCTGGAAAGTGGGTTAGGATTGTTGCCTTAAATCCATTACTCAGCATAAATTTGGAATAAATTTACAGCCCAATTCTATGGGCTCATAGCACTAACAAAACCATTGTTCTGCTGGTGCTGATTGCCTTACGGTAGTCATAAAATACACCCTGGCCATGCGCAGAGGTGCACGCTACTGAAGCACTAGCAGAAAGGTCAGAGCCTTCATGTGCCCGTTGAATAATCTCTCCAGATAGGGTAGGGCAGAACAACGGGGCGGATAGTAGAACAAGGCAGAGCTGGGGACGGCAGAAGGCAGTGATGGGTGGGGTGCAGGGCAGCAATAGGAGCAGGGGAAGGGTAGATTGGCTCCAGGAAGGTTTGGCAGCAGCGGCAGTCACCGAATCCTAGCCCCCTTCCTGCACCCAATCCTGCAGCACACCTCTACACTAGCGCATGTCTGAGTAGACCCTTGCACATTCACTGCTCCAGTGCAGGGCCCCTTCAGGCTCAGGGCTCAGTTTGGCTGGGCTGAAAGCCCTGGTTTCTCACATGCACACTCACACTCACATATACACATACAGAGTGTGGGCGCAATCCTAACCTGGAGTTAGGCCTGCACGGTTTGGCCAGCTCAAGGGCCTCTGTAAAGTGTATTTGGACCACTCTCTGAGTCAGGGAGGATGGCTGTGTGCTCACCTCTCTGACTCCAAGAGTGCTCCAAACATACTTTACAGTGTGCCAGCCAAACTTTGCTGGCCTCATTGTGCCGGCCTAACTCCAGGTTAAGATTGCCCTGCTTTAACCAGTCTTTAAATGCTGTTTGTTGTTGATTTTCCATCTTGTTTTCTTCTCTGAACTGACAAACCAGAACCCTGATACAAGGGAGGCTGATATAAGGGGTACATATGAGTTGGGGCCCAGCATATGCCAATAATGTATATGTTCATGAAGAAGGAACATAGAAACTTCAACTTCTACCACTGCAGCCATGTCAACAAGAGGCCTTATAGTCAACACTCTGCCCCAAGTTACATATAATGTTTTTTACTCTATCAACTGTCAGATCTGAGTAAAGAGCAGCTTTCTTTGGGGAGGGGGGAATGGAAACATGGCCGTATTCCAACATGTAATTCTCAGCTGTGAAAGCTGTGATTGTTGTTGCCACGAAAGTTTGCACAGGGAATGCACAGGTACTGTGCAATCGTTCTCTTGGTAGTGTCTATCATGATCTCTACCACATTTATACTGGAACGTAGCACAGCAATCTGCAAAAGCCTCCCCCCTTCCTATGGTAAAAACATATCCCACCACTAATGCTAGCTGCTGTCCATGAAACATAAGGAAGAGTGGACGTTCGGTTAAGGTTTCATAAGAAATACTTTACTTACGGTTCATAGTTGATCACATGCTTCTTGTGATTGTTCAGAAGCCCTAATACTTTAGGAACAGAGAACCCTAGAGCAGTGATGTCATGCAGGGGGTACGCGGGGGTACGCGAGTACCAGTTTCTAGGATTACAGCTGGCCCCGCCCATTTGCCCACCCACTCGTCGACTCCACCCTCTGCAACGTTTGAATTTCCTGCATGTTTGAGTTGCCTGCATGTTCTCAGAGCCAGGCAGGCAGGCAGGCAGGCAGCGAGCGAAGCCTTTCCTTTCCTTGCCACTGAAAAATGAGTTGCTCTGGGGTTTTAACATGATGCCAGGCCTCCTTAACATGTTCTGGGGCTGCTGTGGAATACTGTTGCAACTGTTGGGTCAGTTTAAAATCATCTGAGGCCTCAAAAAGGGCTTTTTTATGTCATTTCCTGCCACGACATCACTTCTGGCTTATGATGTCACTTCTGGTGGGCGGGTCCCAACACGTGCCAATCAAAAGTGAGTACCTGTTCTTAAATCATTTAGATGACACCACTGCCCTAGAGCTGTTCTCTTTGAGCGCAAGTGTGGTGAGGATGGGCCTGCAGGCATGGAGACCTGACAGCGCACATTCTTCTCCTTTGGTGTGTGGAAAGAAACAATGGGAGAAGGAGGAAATCGTTTAGGACCACACCTCCTGAAAGCCCCACAGAGCCATGGGTAGATCGTCTCAAGTGACTGAACAATACACTGCCCTCCAGAGTCATGCAGGTGCCATTGCATCCTAATTCCTACACATTGATGCAATGCTTCCCAAACTGGAACCGCAGACACCAAACAAGGGAGCCACTGAATCCTCGTAAAAAACCTGCTGCCCTATAGGATTGTAGATCTAATGGGGAGCTGTGGCCATTGGCCCAGTAGATCAAGGAAGCCATCAGTCAGAAAAGTTTGGGAACCACTGCGTTAATAGATGAGAGCATTAAATGCCCGCCACATGCACAGTGAATGTGGAGGCTTCCCATCAATGCTGTGAAAGGGTCCCTCCATATGTTCAGGATTATGGATCTTGGAGTACCAGAGGCTGAGTGGCAATGGAGTTGCGCAATGTATTTCTCAATAAATGTTAGCACGTTGTCTGTTCATGTTATGATGCTATGGTTTAAGTTCAACATACATTGCTTAACTTAGCTCCGTGACTTCCATCAGCACAAATGGAGTTGATGTTGCCTTCAAGCAAATGGGAAGAGAACAGGCTGAAGCTTCAGTCTCCAAATCTCTTAGACCTGAGCATTCCTATTTATTTCATTGGGGCTGTCCCATTGTAAGTGATTTGGGGCTTCCAGCCTGAGTAGATTTGAGTTCAGCTAAATTTATAGCCGAGTCTAAGGACACTGGAATGCACTCCCCTTGGTTTTGTTGCTGCATTGATTTGCAATTAAATTCTGTTGGCCTCCATAAATGAAACAGCATGTCTCTAATGGAGGTACATATGCTATATATTACGGCTATATGGGACACAGCAAATGTTGCTACATCTGACAGCAACAAATGGAGCACTTTGGTCATTTTGAACAGGAATTTGTAGAATTGTGTCTACAAGGCTCTCATTCCAATGAAATGTAAAATAACAAGGTTGGTTCTATCATCTTCAGGGCACAATCAAAGCCCTGGACTGGGCCAGCACAAGTCCCTTGTGTTGGTCCAGGAGTGTTACAAACACACCATAAAGTGTGTTTGCAACAACTCTCCAGGAGGATAGGCTGGCTTCCCCACGCTGCATCCTGGCCTTGCCAGCACCCAGGTAAGGCAAGCCAAGTTCAGCCAGCGTGGAGGTTTGGGAAGTTGGGGGAGGTCAGGGGAAGGGGGAACGGGGGGGGGGAGGCAGGGTAGGGCATGTCTGTGGGTGTATTGGCCCCGGGAGGAGGTGGTGCCAGGATACGGCACTTAGGCCAGATCCTAATCCTCATCTCAGGTAGCCTGATCTCAATCCAGGCTGCTTGGATTTGCTCCACTGATTTCGGTGGTGGAGATCCAAGTAGCCCCATTCGGGCCACTGCCACATTACATGGGGTAAGAGGAATCGATTCCCCTTGCCCTGGGTTGTGCTTCAGCTTGCCCGAACCCCATGCTGGATATGGGGCAGGCCAGTATTCGGGGGGGGGGGAAATGTGCTCATGCACATCTTTTAGAACACTTGTCAAATTCTATCCAAGTAAGGAATTGGTCGCAAGAGCCTCTACAAACTATATAGAGACATAGCTATATAGGGACTTGGGCAGCCTGTCTCTCTTCGGTATTTTTGAAGTCGGATGAGGCTAAACAGAATTTTGAACCAGATGGGCCCTTGGCCTGATCCACCAGGACTTTTCTTATTTTCTTATCTAACCCTGTTCTTCCACACCCTTGGTAAACAGATAAAAGAGTCAACATAGCCTATGTATTGTGACTTTCCTGCATGCCAGTGATATGTGATATCCCCCTAACCTGTTTTCACAACGCTTCTCCTGTTGAAAACAACTTGGACCCCACAAATAATAATGGCCAAGATTTCATTCAAGGAGCCTGTATTCTATTGTCTGTCTATGGAACATCTGGTTCTGATTCAGTCGTTTTCATTGAGAAAAATGTGGTCTAAAAGCAGAGCTGCAGCAAGAAATTTGAAGGCCCCCTGTAAGAGTATTTAACATCAACTGAACTGAGAAAGAGAACTGCTTTATATGTTTAAAATGCATTAGCTGTCATGGGCTATATAAAATATACATTCTACAACAATGTCAACATATGCACAACAAAATCATTAAAAAAAACAATTTTAAAAGGAGGACCAAATATGCTCAAGAGATGCATGACTATTTCATTGGTTTTAGCTCAAATGAATGAATGAATGAATGAATGAATGAATGAATGAAGAATATCAATGCTGATATGCTAATAAGTGATGCACAACCCTCTTTCTTCAGCTCAATTCAGGATTTGACTCAATAAACACAGCTGAAAGACAGAAGGGCAACTTGTCTTTTTCCATAATTCCAAATCTGGAAGACTTGCTGTGCTCCTAACATCATCGTGAGTACAACTAGATTTCTGAATGCTCCTATGAGACCCCGGCCCCCTCCACATTACTCCCACAAACACTGCGCCTTCCTACACTACATACCTGACCTGCTAGCTGATATTGTAAAACCAATAGGCCAGTCCTTTGGTGCAGCAGCAGGCCATTGGTGAAAACTCCTTCTTGGAACTGAAAGAGGGTTACTTTCACATAAGCAGGGGCATAGCTAAAGAAGTGCAGGGGGGTGTAATTGCACTGGGCAACCATCTTTAGGGGGGCAACAAGCTGAGCTTGACAGTAGTGGCCAAAATTGTGAAAACCTTGTGTGTATGTGTTGCCCCCGCCCCTGCCAGGGTACCGCCACCGGAGACAGAAGCACTTACCTGGTGGTCGGTGAGGGGCTCCTGGAGGCCGGGTCTGGGCCTTCCTGGGGTGTCCGCGGGGCCACGCCAGTAGGGGAAGTATCCACCGCAGCGGGGGGCGGTGGAACGCTGCCGGCCCCGGATGTGCTGAGGGGAAGCGCGGAGCTCCTCCCCAGCATCCGTAGCCTCAAAGGACAAGGCGCAGATGCTGTGGCAGGCCCTGGCTGGTGGGCAGAGCTCCTGCCCTGGCCGGAAGCCTGGGAGGCTGAGATCTTGTGAGATCTTGGCCCCCCGGCGAGACAGGAAGGGGTGGGCTCCTGCCGGCCAGCCGACAGGCTCATAAGGATCCTGGGCCGGGCAGAGGGAGGTTATTCCTCCTCTGTGCTCAGCAGAGCAAGGAGAAAAGAAGAGCTCCTCAGGGGTCCGGCACCCTCCTCACCTTCCTGTGCACCAGGGAGGGAGGAGAGGAGCCCCCCTGGCCACTGGGTGAGCCCCCAGGCAGTGGGGGCAGGAGGGAGGAAAGGCAAAGAGGCCAAGCCCTAGCCCCCCACCCCGCTGGAGCAGTGGTGACCAGGTCCAGACTGGGTGGGTCAGGAGTCCTCTGCAGGATGAGCCCCCAGACAGCTGCCCGAGAGGCCAGGGCGAGCCCGCAGTGAGGGGACAACAGGGGGGCGGTCAGGTCCTATTTCCACCCCCGAACAACGCAGCAGGACATCCTGGTGGGAGCACCCCCCAGCAGCAGGTCCGGGCCCCAGAGGTGCCGGCAGATCTAGCCAGAAGGAGGTTGCGCCGGTGGTCCTATTGAGATTTTTGGGGGGACAAGGGGGAGCAGGGTGCCCGTGACATAATGTGGCCCCCATGAATGTGAAGGCTCTCACCAAAGTAAACCGGCTGAAGAAAAGCTATTTTAAAGCCTCCCGCCTTTCTTTTCTGCGATCGCCCTCAGCGGCGCTGCAATTCCGTTGCCCGCCCCCGACGAAGGCGACCCCCCCCGGAGCGCCCCGTGTCAGTATGAATAATACCATCATATTATATTTGATGCGGAATTTAGTGCAGAATGCAATGAAATTGACCAGATAGTTCAGTCTATCAAAAGTTATGGCCAAAAAATGCAAGAAAATGAAAATACAATTGTGATGTCACTTCCTGTTGTGACGGCCTTTCCAGGGCATCATTTTGCCCTCTGCATTGGGCTACACTTTCGTTAGCTATGCCAATGCACATAAGGGAGCCTTGTGCAAGCACAGCTCTTTCTCCATCCGCAGAAGAGTCTTCTGATGTCATTGTGCCAATGTACTGCATGCTGCCTACTGGCAGTGTAAAAATAATGCTGGCAGCAGCAGGAGGAGATCTGGATGTCAAGTCCCATGATCCACAACAGCAGGTGATGCTTTGTGCATCCTTTTCAGAGTACATACAGTGCTCATTTTTGTATTTTCTTACTTCCTTTTTTTTTATTACATTAACTTTGAGCATTTGGAAAAGTTGTTTGTACTTCTTTTAAATAAAGAAATATGATTAGAAAATTGGGAAGATGGAAGAGTACGCATGCTCCTCTCCTGCCTTCTCCTATATTAGGGTGTAATCCAATGCCTGCTGAGCCTGCAACAGTGACCTGCCCACTGCCCTGGATTTTGGAATAATTGCATAAATATATTGAGAAATGTGTCATTTTGCCCTTTTCACTGTTATCCATATATGTATCTGCTGGCCTCAAAACTGAAAAAAAATGTCAATTTTTCAACAGTGTCTGCACAGGTACACGCCACAGAGCAAAAGACATAACTTACAGCCTGTACCTGCACTGTATGTAGGAATGAGCACAAGTCTTTCCAGTGTTCCCACAACAAAAAACTAGTCTTGTACAAAAATGACTGGATTTTGGAATAGTCTGGATTTTGGATGTCTGGATAAGTGGTAATCTACCTGTAATCGTAAAGTCAATCTGATTCATTGTGGGATCTGTGGACTGAAATCACAGCATCTGCAGGATAGATTGCTAGCTGCAGCCCTGTCTCAGAGCGCAATCCTAAACTGGAGTTAGGGCGGCATAAAGTAAATCAGCAAAGTTTGGCAAGCACAAGGGCCACCATAAAGTGCGTTTGGACCACTCTCGGAGTCAGGGAGGATGACTGTGTGCTGTGTGCTGGCCTCTCTGACTCCAAGAGTGGTCCAAACATACTTTACGGTGTCCCTTGTGCTTGCCAAACTTTGCTGGCTTAACTTATGCCTAACTCAGTTTAGGATTGCGCCGTCAAAGCCATAAAAACGTCATAAAACATGATGGATCAATCAATTTATTCCTAAGGTCCTCAGAGGCTTTCAGATTTAGCCCATCTTGCTTCCTTTACAAAAGTAAGTTCTGCACGCAGTAGCTGAAGAGACATGTACTGAAGTACTGAAGAGACATGCCCAATGCCCCAAAGCACATTGGCATATCAAAGGGATCCACTTAATCAAGTTCACAGGGGGGCTTGGATCATGTTATCAGCAGTTCAGTGTAGACGTCTGAAGAGGCCTTTTGTGTGCGCAACCAACAGCTTTCAAAGCCAAGCTCCAAATGCAGTATTGATGGAGTGTGCAGTTAAAAAATCGACTGTTACTCAAAGACGCAATCTCAGATTCGGTCCGAATTAAGCATGCTTGAATATTTGTGCTACAATGGCTGCACTCAGTCCTTTCACAGAAAGGCAGTTCATGCAGTGTGTAGGGTGAAGAGCAAAGGCTTGAGGCTCCAAATGGGGAAAGTTGAGAGGGGGGGACAGCAAAACCCCAAATTTAAAAAAAAAACATATGGAATCCACAGTCAGATGCCTTTAAAACAACCACAAACATTCTTGCTGCCTCAAGCTGCAAATGTCGTGAAACAATTACTGGGCTGGGGGACTTCAAAGGTTCACTGAGAGCAGTAGATTTATTTTTCAATCAAACCCAGGAATGGCCTTTTTTCTCAATGAAACTGCAGCCAGGCTTCCTGATTTCAAAAACCCCTGTTCCGCTTCGCTTGACCACTCCATAACCTTAAGAGAAGCTCAAAAACTACAAAACAAAACAAAACACAAAACACTGTGAGTCATTTGAAGAGAAAAAGAGACCTCCTTACGTTTCACGAAAGTTTGGAAACGGCTGCATTCCCTCATGGTGGATTTAATAGGAAAGGTACTTAAAATCTGCAGCTGCTGGAAGCTGTGCGCAGTAACACTCTGGTGTAACTCTAAATTTGTATTTATTAATTGATGTGGCATGAGACTAACAGCACAGTGAGAGTAGCGAACAAAGTGTTACTCGACACCATTCATTAAACTGCCTGGACATTTTCTTGTATTTGGTTTCCATTATTATTATTATTATTATTATTATTATTATTATTATTATTATTATTATTATTATTATTAT